>VSMD01047609.1:0-38780 GCA_008750895.1 Mirza zaza | reverse complement strand
GGCCCCGCCCACACCCCCGCCGGCCCCGCCCAGGCCTGGGTTTCCTGCGCGCGCAGCATTCTGTGGACCCGGAAGCGGATCGCGTGGAGGGAGTGTAGCGTGGCTGCGCGTGAGTTTCCTTTTATCTACGTTAAGATTGAACCTTGGCTTCTCAGTCTTCCCGCGCTTCCATACCTGGGATCTGGGGTGTCTTACAGACCTTAAATCCTCGCAGCATTCCCTTCTCCCCAAGTAAATCAGGCGTCGCCCCGGGTGCGGGGTCGCCTCGGTTGGAAAAAATCACTGAGAGGCTTTTCCTGTCCAGTCTTTCTGCCTTCAGGCCGCGTAGACGCCTCCTTTGGCCCCGTTTTCCTGCTTGAAACAGGTTCCCTGCCTCTCCTCCCGCCTGAACCATGTTAATTCCTCACCCCCAGGTGGATTCAGGCCCTTCCCGCCCCCCAAGCCTCGCCCTTCTGGGCCCCTGCGGGGCGGCGCCGCAGCCCAGTCCTGGGGAAGCCCTGTCCTCTCCCTGGTCCGGGGATTCTGCAGACCCCCCCCTCACCCCCCCTTCCTCCTTGGGCCGGGCCCTTCTGCTCCCCAGGCCTCTTAGCAGTCACCCCTTCCTCCGATTCCGCGTTGGGGGAGGTGACCATGGTCCCTTCTGGAGACAGCCAGTGGTGGTGGTCCCAAATAACGCCCCTGGGAAATGCCGCCCTTCTTGGAGTCGGACATCTCACTGCATTCCCCTCCCTTTGACTGTGGGCACAGGGGATCAGGAGAGAGACAGGGCATGTTTTCCTCCCTGTTTTCTGGGAGGAAACAGAAAAACTGAGAATGCGCAAAAAAATGCTAAGTCGAGGATGGGTGAAGGATTTGTAAAGAGACAGTAGGAGTGAAAGAAGGATTTGGGAAAGTAGCAGGGGGAGAAAAGCAACAGGAGAAATGCAGAGAAGAGCTTGAATTTCAGCAAAAGAGGGACAGGGGCAGCAAAGGGGCAGGCACCTCAGAGAGTGGGGGAAGACAGCAGCATGGTGCTGGGACAACAAGAGGGGGCACCTGGTGGCAAGGAGAGCAGAGGGGGGAACCACAGGAGGGAGGAAGTGTAGGGACCTGGGGGTGGCAGAGAGTGGAACCAAGGGGGCGTGACAGGGAAGAGGGATTTTTCCAAGGAGAGCAGAGGGGGAGCAGAGACAGGGAAGAAAGAGGCAGAAATATATGGAGAGTGGGGACAGTGAAAAGACAGGGGAAAAAGGAACAAGAGGTGTGTTGGGAAAATATGATTGAGGAATTAATGAAATGTGGCCCATAAGATCATTATTTTATTTTGTAACCCTATATTACTATATTAAAGACAGAAACAGGAGTTCGCAGGGTTTTGCCCTGAAGGAATGTGTGGACTCAGTGGTTCACATATTAGAGGCTGCTATCATGCGAGAGCTCTCAAATCTCAGGTAGGGATGTTTTCCAGGAAGGCTTCCTGGTATCTCAAAATCTGTGAGCTTCCTGTGTCTTGAAAAACAAGACAAGGCAAATATGGCCCACAGGATGGGAGCCAGAGACAATGAGTGCACTTTGTCCAGAGAAGTGCCCCCGTGGTTATAAACAACCTGTTTATTAGAGATGGGCTTCCTGCTCTCTCCTGTCTGTCTACCTTTTAAGTCCACCATAACTAATCAAAGAAACACAGAGTCACTATACCTCTTTTGTTTTACCTTTGTTAATTGACAACTACCTCTTAGATGTTAGCCCCTGAAAGACTTTGTACCTGTTTGTTCACCTAGATAGATCAGAAGGCCCTTGAGAGGACTTTTGACCCTAACCCACTACCTGTATCCCCTAGCAACTGCATTCCCTGATATGTAAATATGTTACCCTGACAACTGGTAATTGATGTTTGTGATTATAAAAACCTGTATGAATCTAACCTTGCTGGCCTTTATGGTGATACGCCAGTCTCCTAGGTGCCCTCTGCTGTGTTATATCTGATCTTTTTATATATATAAAACTATAAACTATACCTTAGTCTCTGTGTATTCTTTTGTTTCTCTCTGTTGCCTATCAATTTCCTTCTCCTCTGTGGTGAACCCTATCTTAGGGACTTGGCACCCTGGGGAGAAGCAGCTGATCTCCTCATGGGCCTGCCTCAACTCTCCCCCGGCAGAGGTAAAGCAAGTTTCCAGAATGGAGCAGGACAGGCAGAAGAAAAGGAATAGAGAGAGGGAAGAAGGGGAGAAAGAGCAGAAGAGGAGAGGGGCTGAAACTCAGGGGGAAAACACAAAAAAGAAAAAAAAAGAGCTAGAGGAAGAAGGTGAGATTGAGAGATAGGGACAGAATGAGGGAGGGATGCACACAGTAATGTGAAAAATGGGGGACACTGGGACCAGATGAGTATTAAGGTGATTGAATATGATGGTTAAGTTGTACCTGTTGATTTCTTTCTATATAATACGAATGTTCCTTAAAAAAATTCTTTTTTGGGGGGGAGAGGTAGGGGTCTTGCTGTGTTGCCCAGGCTGGTCTTAACTCCTGGCCTCATGCAGTTCTCCCCCAGTAGCCTCTGAAAGTGCTGGGATTACAGGCATGGCCTACATGGTGCCTTTCAAAAGGAACATTGAAAATAGTTTTGTGCTCTTTTTGTAATGGATTTCCTTTCTTTTCTAGGTCTTTTTCATTTCATTGTTTTTTGAAGCTTAACATGATTTTTACTTTATTAAATTTGTATTTTTCTACATATGATTACTTCTGATATAGGGTTGGTAGTATCCTATAATCAGCTTACATCATTATTTTCAAAGTTACATATTTTCATATTTTCTTCTTTGACCCCAGAATTCATCAGTTTTTTTTAAGAATTTCTAAATTGCTTCTCTTTGAAATAAATTTTGTCCAGTTTATTTATTTATTTTTTCCTTCTATTCTTTCCATGATGACATTTTTTTTTTTATCTATATATAATTTTTTTTTTTTAAGGACAGAGTCTCAGACTAGAGTGCCATGGTGTCAGCCTAGCTCACAGCAACCTCAAACTCCTGGGTTCAAGCAATCCTTCTGCCTCAGCCTCCTGAGTAGCTGGGATTACAGGCATGCGCCACCATGCCCGGCTAATTTTTTCTATACATTTTTAGTTGTTCAGCTAATTTCTTTCTATTTTTAGTAGAGACAGAGTCTCACTCTTGCTCAGGCTGGTCTTCAATTTCTGACCTTGAGTGATCCTCCCACCTTGACTTCTCAGAGTGTCAGGATTACCGGCATGAGTTACCACACCAAGCCCACATTTTTTTTTAAGACATAGGGTCTGGTTCTTTTGCCCAGGCTGGAAAGTGACATAACATAGCTCCCTGCAGCCTCTAACTCCTGGGCTCCAATTATGTTGCTGTCTCCTAGACTCTAGAGTCTCTGAGATTATAGGTGTTAGCCACCACACCTGGCTAGTCTTTATCATATATTAGAAACATTCTTTGGAACCTAATATGTAATTTTAGATTGTTTCAATGTGTATTTCTTAAAAGATATCAGTGACCCATTTTTCACCTTAACATCAAAACCTAGTTGAAGTAGCTAGTCTGGTATTCAGTTTTCTTCCCTCATGTCATCTGTTAAAATAGTGAGCTGTGAGCTCCTAAATAGATATTGCCTTCAAGTCCCTCTGGTCCATCATGTTCTCTGCAAAGGTAAAAGCAGGGTTGGAATGACTTGGGAGCTTCTTCCAACAGAGCCCATGTATTGATGAAGAAATAATTTGCTCAGACCTGACTGTTTTCAACACACATAGCTATGTGTTCACAGTTGTGTATTTTTTCAGTATATTACTGTGGTCTTCTCTTAGAGAGTAATTAAATGTTTGGGATCAATGACATCAGAATGATGACAGAGAAGTTTCTTTGCTGAGACATGTGAAAGATGGACTGGAATTTTCTAGAGGAGGTGTGATAGAGAGAAACCCATAGATTGGCCCTTCCAGGCCACTGTATCAGGATGCAGGTACATCTTCTAACTCAACCCAGACCTTTTCAGCATAACTTGGTGAAACCTCTCTGAGCCTCAGTGAGCCCACCCGCAACGTGGAGATGAGGGACTATCCCAGAAAACCTCAGTGTGGTTGACATTGACCCCTGAAGTGATTGGCCAAATAGAGTAGTGTCTGTATGTGGCTTTTCTTTTGGGAGGGAGGAGTCCCTAGTTTCAATTAGAACTTTAAGTGGGACCCAGTCCTTCAAAAATGAAAAACAATTTAAAAACAGGCAGTAGAATGGAAGAAACAGGAGCTTTGACTTAGAGACAGACAGAGCATCTTCAGAGATATTTCTCTGCTTTAGAGTTATCATAGCTACATCTAAAAGCAGGTCTCGTCCATCTGTGGCACTGAACCCTCCACTGGCTTCCCATATTCCTCAGGACAACATCCAGGCTCCGTAAAGTGAAGGTTGTGCCAGAGGGAGGACCACTGTACCTATATGTCATTCCCTTTCATTCATTTACTCACTACATGTGGAGCCTGGCTTTTTTGCCTACAACACAGATAAAAATGGTAAACCAACAGAATATACGGCTCTCCTTTATTTTGTTTGTTTTTATACACACATACACATGCACACAGATAGATATAGAGATTTTTTTTTAAGCGATGGGGTCTTACTATATCATGCCCAGGCTGGGCTATTGAATTACTAATAGTCATATGAGACAAATGCCCCAATGCAAAGGACTGAGGTAATTATTCCCCTGGGACTCCTGACTTCCTTGCTTTCCTCCTGACATCACCACCCCATCCAGCTCTGCCTACTCTGTTTCTGTCCCTGTGGCTGATCACAGCCTGGAGAAAACATTCACCCAGATTGACCTATCTCACTGCACTTTCCTGCTCGCCTCTGCTTGCATTTCCCTGTTTGTCTGTTCCACACGTTTTCTCTTGATCCCCTCAGCAGCCCAACTCCTCTTTTATCTGTTTTCTACAAGACCTTTTCTTGTCCTGCTTTGAGCCCCTAGAGGCAAGAAAAGAGATCTGCTACAGGCCCAGCCCCCTGCCTCAGGGCCTGTGGTCTCTGCTCAGTGGTGCTGGGAATGGTCTGTCCCTGCTTCTGGCTCTCGTTGGCCCTGTGATTGTGCCCCACTTGCCAGCCACACTCGCAGTCCCAGGATGGCGTGGCCTCCTTCCTCCACGGTGTCATCAATATTTACTTGAAGGGAATTATTTTGATCAAAGTACCCAGATGGTGGTAATGTCTGTTAAGACACACAAATACACACAGAGACACACACACAAACACACACAGTGAAGCTTTTTTCCCCTCCATTCTTCCATCTTTGATACATAAATTGTCTATGAAATACATATTTGTCTTTAGTAAACACCCTTCTTCTATGTTCTATTTAAAAGGTAAAAACTTGCTTGTATTCTGTCTTCAATTCTTGCCTTCAATTTCCTCGACTCCATCCAATCAAGCTTCCACATCCACTATTCCGCTGATAGTTTCTTTTTCAGAGTCACCAGTGATCTCCCCATTTCTAAACCAGTATTTAATTTCCTGTCCTTTTTTCTTTCTCTCCTATGCACAACACATTTGCACAGCTGGTCTCTCCCTCTGTTTTTTTTCCTGGCTGTAAGGATGTCCCACTAACCTTCAGAAGTCTATTTGATTTAATTTTCTTGTCGCCTCCCTGATCACTTTACACTGTCCTCTTGTGTGTCCTGAACTCGCTGTTCTCTGAATGTGCGCGTGACCCACAACTTAGTCCTTGAGCCTCTTCTCATCTCAGTCCACACGCACTGCCTTTCCTTGTCATCTCTTCTCATGGTTTAAGCCCCACTGACATGTCAGCATTTCCCTTGCAGACATCTTCCCTGAACTATAGAGTCCTGCGTCCAGCTGTGTCCTCCACTCTCTGCTGGGCTAACAGGCATCTCCCCCTTTGCATGTCCAAAGGCACATTCTGAACTCCCCCAAACGTGTTCCGCTTTCATCCCTACATATCAGGTGACAGTGACCCTGTACTTCCTGGGGCTTGGCTGAACTCATCAGCTTGTATTTTAAATATTTAGTATAATTACCTTATTTCTAAGGGTTGTAGTTTGTAATATAAAGAAAAATCACATATTCACTCGATATGGGTGAGGGTATACATAGTTTCCAAAATTCTCTTGAGGTGTGGGAGAGAAATGTGTGCAGACCTGGCCCTCTCTGCTCGGCTCCCCCAGGACCTCTCTGGCCTCATCTCCTGCTTGTGTCGTCCTCGCTCTGCTCCAGCCACACAGGCCTCTTCTCTTTTCCTGAGCATGAGGTGGCTCCTGCCTCAGGGCTTCCACGTGGACAGTCTGTCTGCCTAGAACTCTCTGGCCTCCCTCCTGGAGGTGGAAACATCCTTCCTTGCTCAGGTCATTGTCCTGATATCCCCTTCTCAGTGGAGGCTTCTCCCACTTCCCCCAATTTAAGATTCCAGCCACACCCTCACCCCCTCCACTGGTCCATATTGCCTGTTCTGCGTGTTTCTTTTTGTTCCTTCGCTGTTCACTGTCTGGATATTGGTGGCAACAAGTCCCCAAGGGGGCAAGAGCAGAGGGAGGTGTGCTGGGCTTGTCCCCCGAGCTCACATCTGGCTCCACATTAGGGTGCTAAGGCTTTGCAGATAAATCCCATGTGCCTCTTTTGCAGAGATTCCCACTCCCGTAGTCAAGTTGGGACGCTCCTTCAATATATTTACAGTGCCCCACGTGACTCCAGTGCATATCCATCGTTGAGTGTCAAGGCTCAATTTCTTTTATTTCTATGGTCAGAGACCAGCCTGGGATCCATGCAGGGGTAAGGGGGCTGTGCTCTGCATCAGGTTTGGTCAGGGCCATACCTGTGCCCTGGAGAGAGCTCAGCCCAGCCCAGCTCCCCCCTGCTGCAGCGTGCGTGTGGACTTCCCCACAAGGGGGCAAGTTCTGCACAAAGGGGTCAAAAACTCACGTTTTGGGCTTCCTGTGGGAGGTTTTTATCCTTACATCCCTCCTGGTGCAGTGGGTAGCGGAGGACCCTCTTTCTGCAGGGTGAGGTCTTTCTTTGTGTGTGGTGTAGCACAGGAAGGGGGTGTGTGGTTTCTTATGTGTAAACCTCCTATTTTTCACATTCAGGACTGACTTCTAAAGACTCATATTGGGTGAGGAAGAAGCCTGGAAGTGGGGCAGGAGGAAAGGAAAGGAGTCAGGAATGGCTCTTACTCAGGTAAGGTGATATTCTCAGTGTGTGGTTCTGTGTCTCCCTCCTTTCTGAAATGCCGGGCACTGGAGTTGCTGATCTTCTGTGACTCTGAAGCGTCCTGCCTGTTGTGTTTGCTCACACTCACCCATGCCTTCCCTCAGTCCCTGTCACCTCCACTGAGATTCCATCTCACTGTGACCCAGTGACAGGACCCTGTGAAGAGGCTCCATTGGACAGGGTCCTGGGAAGGGCTTCTGACCCAGGCAGGGGTTGGAGATGGGGTGTGGCCTGTGGCGTCAGTGCTGTTGGGCAGCAGGGCATGTTTAGGGGCCACGGCTGGATGTTCTGTCAGCACTCTGTAGAGGAAGATTAGAGAACTTGCCCATAAGTCATGCATTAATTGCTGAATGCTCTAAAAAGAGAATAATCAGAAGAAATTCTTTCTGAATCATTATATTACATTTGTAGCTAAATCAGTGAGTCACTGACTCAAACTCTTAGTGACAGAGTGGAATGGAAAGTTTAGACACAGACATCAATGATGGAGGATTCTTTCATTCCATCATCTATTTTTACTATAACACAGATGTCAAATAGCAGGAGCTTCATTAAACTATTCTCAGACAATCCATACCACAGATCGTGGTGTTCCTGCAGGGACTCTTGTGGGACAGGCGTTTTAGCTAAGAGTGGTTATAATTTTGTTGAGACCGAGGAACAGAACTTCTTTGCCATTAGAGAAGATGGAACTTTATTTTTGTTTTCCCAATTATTATTAAATATTCCATTTTATTTGAAACATCCCATGACATATATTTATTTTATAGTAAAACTGGAAACAAACATGCTGAGCTTAGGTGCTAAGGCGTAGAGCACCGCCCATCCTGTCTAGACTTCCACCCTCCCTCACGTGTTAGTGGGGAATCAGTGTTGTCAGTTTTGTGGTGAGAGCACAAGTCCTGTGGGAACGTCTACTTCATTGTGAGATTAAAAAGTAAAGTTCTGCAGTGAGTGCTTTGTTATGACATTTTGACCTGCAAGCTTCAAAAATGTATGTGTTTATTGTTAGAAAACATTGATGGATAGCTTGCTCTGGGATTCTATGCTCTTGTTGGAGCATTCTGCTAGTGAAGACAGGTGGAGGTTTTAACTCTCCCTGTGTTACAAAGAATGCCACCGTGGCTGCCTCTGAAGTCAAATTCACTCTATATATCAGAGGATTCCTCCAGATTGAGAAAGAGTTATTGCTGCTTCCAGGATGGTGCATTTCCTACCTTGCTACATCTGGCAACATTCCATCTCCATCTCAGCTGCAAAGGTTTACCCTCTCCCACCAACAACACAACAGATTTCCCCTTCATTAAACAAAACTTGCCACTGTGTTCCTTTTACTTTTTGAAATCTAGGCAAATGAGAATCCCCTTTCTCTCCTACATTTTCTGATTACTCACGAGTCTGATGAGTTTTCATGACTTTGTGGGGTATGTATATATAAGATGGATTTTATATGTTGCTCCATTTTCTTTTCTTGTATATTAAAAGCTATTTTATAGCTCGTGGTTTAATTCAATGTATATGATTTGTTGTCCTTCTGTAAGTTGTAGATTTTTGTTGCATGAAACAAAATCCTTCTCTGATTCGAGTCCTCATATTTTGTTGTGTGTGTGTTTTATCTTGCTTTGGAAGACCTCACTTAGTGCATGGATACAAAATGGTATGAATCATTTAGATCTAGTAGTTAAATATTTTGTTTGTGTGTGTTATTAATTTGGATATTTGTGTATATATTGTACGTACTTTAATTGATTTAAGGTTTCAAATAATATATATCATAAGTTGTTTCTATGCAGTTTATCAAAGGATTTGATTTTTTGTTGTTATTCAGACTTACATAGCTTCTGCTTTGAGAGAACACAGGCCTACCATTTCACTCTTTTGGCCTCATCTTTTGAAGGACAAAAGTTTTCCAGTTGGAGATAGTCCCATTTGTCTATTTTTGCTGTTCTGCCTATGCTTTTGGTGTTATATGCAAGAAATCATTGCCAAATGTAATGTTCTGAAATTTCCTTCTGTTCCTAGTCCATCTTTCACTGTGTCAATGTCATGTATTACATTGACTTTCTTCTCCTGAACCACCCTTGCATTCCTAGTGTATATCACACTTGCTCATGGCCTATGACTCTTTTAATGTGCTGTATAATTTGGTTTCCTAGTATTTTTCTGAAAACTTTTAGAGACATTGTCTATTGTATCGCCCAGGCTGGAGTACAGTAGCACAATCATAGCTTACCATAACCTTGAATTCCTGGGCTGTAGTGATCATCCTGCCTCATCCTCTTAAGTGGCTAGGACTGCAGGTACACGCCACCACACCCAGCTAATTTTTAAAATATTTTGTTGAGATGGGGTCTTGCTATGTTACCCAGGCTATTTGAAACTCCTCAGCTCAAGAGATCCTTCTTCCTCTGCCTCCTAAAATGCTAGGAGTACAGGCACGAACCACTACACTCAGCCTGTTGAGAACTTTTTCATCAGTATTCATCTGGAACATTGTATAGTTTTGTTTTCTTGTAATGTGTGTGCCTGGCTTGTATCAGAGTTGTGGTGGTGTCACAGAATGAATTTTTTTTGTGTTCCCTTTCTACCATCATCTGGAAATGAGAAGGATTGGTGTTAATTTGTCATTAAAAGTTTGATAGAATTATGCAGTGATTATGAATTTTGCATCTGGTTCTAGACTCTTGGATGGGAGATTTTGATTAATATCCATAGTACTTATAGGTATGTATAGATTTTTTATTTCTTTTTGACTCAGTAGGTTGTGTGTATTTTTACAGATGGATCAATTTCTTCTAGCTTATGTAATTTGTTGGCATATGCTTGACTGTACTTGTCTTATACACTCTTTCTTCTTACTGTGACATGCAGGCGATGCCTAATTCCCTTAGGCTGCCTTTATTTTTCTTCATTCTGCTTTTTCTTTTTCTCCTTTTTCTGTTTCCTGTTTATTTCTTCTGCCGGTCAAATCAGCTTTCAAGGTGCACTAGTATGTTTTTCAATTCAGTTATTATTGTATTTTTCAGCTCCAGAATTTCTCTTCTGTTTTTTATAGTTCTAGTTCTGTTGATAATCTCATTTTGTTCATATTATATATTGTTTTTCTGATGTCCTGAAGTCCGTGTGTGCTCTCTTAATTCGTTGAATATCCTTGTGACTCTTACTTTGAATTCTTTGCATGGCAATTCAAAAAATCTTCATTTCTTTAGTGTCAGTTTGTGGTGATTTAATTTGGTCCTGTGTATGGGTTTTGTTTCCTTTGTATTTTATATATATCATTATCTCCTGTTGGGACTTCAGTGTTTCACAAATTAGGCACTTACTTCCGGTTTTCGTTTCCCTTCATTTAGAGAGGACACTGTTTATGTAGCCCGACTAGACATTCTGGAGACCTCTCAAGACTTTTTTGAGGATATGTCCTCTCTAGGCTTTTGGTTATAATCTAACAGAACAGATTTTGCCATTTGAGCCATCTTCTACTCAGAAGCTCTCCTGTTGTCTGCCTGGTAGTCTGCAGCCTTGTTGGTGCTCTAGCAAACCGTGGTCTGGGTCTCCCCCTAGTGTCCTACCTGTGTTCCTGCGGTACTTGTTTATAATGATGGCCTTTATTTTCAATGGCTCCCAGGCCCAGTGTGCTTTTACTTTCAGTGATTATATTCACCCAAGATAGAAACTTGTCCCTCCAGTAGTCCCCTGAAAATCAGCATGTGGGACGGATGTTCCCATACTTTTCGTCCCCTGAAAGAAATCAGGACTCTTCAAAATGTTGTCACATCATGGCAGGGTAGTGCCTCTGGCAAGGTGTCTCAGTAGTTCCCATTAGGCATCCATTAGGGGTTCCAACCTCTTAAGTGATTCCTCAACTTCACACAGGCAGTTGCTCTGTGTGTTGTTATCTGTGTGTGTCTCCGTGTCTGGGATTTGGTGTTCCTCTCTCTTACTGATACCACCTCATGAATACACTTTTATAATTTCCTTACATAAGCCTAGAAATATCTTTTAATTAGGTGCCATGATATATTTGCTGGTGGAAATGTCACATGTACCATGTGTATGTGTCTGTTTAATTAGAGAGCTGCTAAGGAAAGAATATGGTTGTCAGTATATTGGTAGTAGTTTTTATACTTAAACAGCATTCTTTTTCTAGGTTGCAGTCATGTCATCTGTTAATTTTAACAAATCTGGCTCTTCCTTCCCTGCTCCCTTTTTTTCCCACTATTTTCCTCTTTATTGGTCCCTGCTCAGATATCCTGGGCAGTGGTGTTGGGGTGGAGCCCTGGCCACCCCACTTTTCTCCATCTTAATTAAAGGAGATGCATCCTGTGCTTACTGGGATCATGATATTTGGTGAAGTATCCTTGCCTAACATTAGCGGTTTTTTTCCCATATTTATTTTTTGGCCTGATTTTTAACTATCTAATAATTATTTCAGGTATATAGTATTGTGAGACATTTTTTATAAATCTACATCTGTTTTTTTTGTTTTGTTTTGTTTTTTGTCTGTTTTTCTATTTCTAAGAGACAGGGTCTCATTTTGTTGCCCAGGGTAGGGTACAGAGGCATGATCAGAGCTCACTTCAGCCTGCAACTCCTGGGTTTAAGTAATCCTCCTACCTCAGCCTCCCAAATAGCTAGGACTACAGGTGCACACCTCCACAACTGGCTAATATTTAATTTTCTGGTAGAGGCAGGTTCTCACTATGTTGCCCAGTCTGGGCTCAACCTCCTGGCCTTAAGCCGTCCTCCCACCTTGGCCTCCCAAAGTGGTGAGCCAGTGCACTGTCCTAATCTAAATTTGTTAAAGTAATATATGGTATTGAAACTTTTCATTTCTTGTGTAATGATTTTATTACAGGAATAATCTATTTTAATACATTCCAATGGGTTTTTTGATAACACCTACGTATCTAAATTTAACTGCATAAAGTTGTATCCATGTTTTTGAATATATGTATTTAATAGGCATTAGAATTCAAGTTTTGGTTGTTTCCACGTCTTTGCAATTGTGAATTGTGCTGCTTTAAACATTCAAGTGTAAGTGTCTTTTTCACAGAGTGACATTGTTCTTTTGGGTAGATGCCCAGTAATGGGATTGCTGGATCAAATGATAAATCTACTTGTTTCGCTTTAAGGTATCTCCATATTGCTTTCCACAGAGGTAGAACTAGTTTGTAGTCCCACCAACAATGTAGGAGAGTTCTTGTCTCTCCACACCCACACCAACATTTATTGTTTTGGGACTTGTCGGGCAGGTGGAGTAGGGAGGGAATGGATATGTACAAACGTAATGAGCGTGATGCACCCCAACTGGGGGATGGACACGCTTGAAGCTTTGACTCGAGGGGGGAGGGGAGCAAGGGAAATATACGTAACGTGAACATTTGTACCCTCATAATATGCTAGAAGAAAAAAAGAATTCAAGTTTCTACATTTTTTTATGTTGTACCATTTTTAAGTTTTTTTAAATTATTATTTCAGAATATTACAGGGGTACCGGTGTTTTGGTTACATGGATTGCTTTTTTACAGCTTGAGTCAAAGTTATAAGTGTGTCCATCACTCAGATAGTGTACATTGTATCCATTAGGTGTCATTTCACCCATCCCCTTCTGCCCCCTTTCACCTGCTTGATTTCCTTTGAGTTTTACTTCCATATGTGCACTGGAGGGCTGATCGGTTAGTTCCAATGTAACGATGAGTATGTGTGGTATTTGTTTTTTCATTCTTGTGCTCTTTCACTTAGGAAAATGGTCTCCAGTTGTTCCAGGTGTTACAATGGGTAATAACTCCTCTTTTTTGTGTGTGTGTGTGGCTCTGTAGTACTCCATGGTACACATATACCACATTTTATTAATCCACTTATGAATTAACGTGTGTTTTGGGTCGATTCCACATTTTTGCAAAT
This sequence comes from Mirza zaza, assembly GCA_008750895.1. Taxonomy (NCBI): domain Eukaryota; kingdom Metazoa; phylum Chordata; class Mammalia; order Primates; family Cheirogaleidae; genus Mirza; species Mirza zaza. Next base: position 25,662 of record VSMD01047609.1, on the reverse strand, counting down.
GTGAATTTTGCTGCAATGAACATCTGAGTGCAAGTGTCTTCTTTATAAAAGGACATTTTTTTCTTTGAATGAATACCCAGTAGTGGAATTGAAGGATCAAATGGTAAGTCTACTTTTAGTTCCTTGAGGTATCTCCATAATAATTTCCATAGAGGCTGTACTATCAGCCTCTATGGAAATAGAGGCAGTCCCATCAACAGTGTATAAGTGTTCGTTTCTCTCTGCATCCACACCAGCATCTATTGTTTTGGGTCTTTTTGATAAAAGCCATTCTCACTGGAGTTAGTTGATATGTCATAGTGGTTTTTATGTGCCTTTCCCTAATAATTGGAGATGTTGAGCATTTTTTCATATGTGTATTGGCCATTAGTCTATTGTCTATCTGAAAGCTCTCTTCATGTCTTTTGCCCTGTTTTTAATGGGGTTGTTTGATTTTTTTCTTGCTGGTTGTTTCAGTTCTTTGTAATTTCTAGTGATTAGCCCTTTATCAGTTGGATATCATACAAATATTTTCTCCCACTCTGTAGGTTTTCTATTCACTCTATTGTTTCATTGGCTGTGTAGGAGGTTTTTAATTTAATCAAGTCCCATTTATTTTTATTCTTGTTGTGATTGTAATTGGGGTCGTCTTCTAAATTCTTTGCCTAGGCCAACATCTAGAAGAGTTTTTCCAACATTTTCTCCTAGGTTTCTTATAGTTTCATGTATTACATTTAAGTCTGTTATCCATCAGGAATTTATTTATGTGAGTGGTGAGAGATAAGGATCCTGTTTCAATCTTCTACATTTGGCTGTCTAATTTTCCAGCACCATTTGTTGAATACTGATTTTTCACCCCATATATTGTCCGCTTTGTCAAAGATCAGTTGTCTATATGTGGAGGGTTTTATATTTGGGTCTTCTGTTCTGTTACATTGGGCTGTGTGGAGGGTTTTATATCTGCATTCTCTGTTCTGTTACATTGGTTTATGTCCAGATTTTGTGCCAGTCATATGCTGTTTTGGTTACTATAGTCTTGTAGTATAGCTTGAAGTCTGGTAAAGTGATTTCTCCTGATTTGTTCCTTTTGCTTAAGGTTGATTTGGCTATTGAAGCTCTTTTCTAGTTCCATACAAAGTGTAGAAGTATTTTTTCTAGATCTGCAAAAAATGACCTTGGTATATTGGTGGAGGTTACATTGAATCTGTACATCACTTTGGGTAGTATGGGCATTTTAACAATGTTGATTCTGCCAATCCATGACCATGATTTGTTTTTCCAGTTGTTTTCATCCTCTGCAATTTCCTTCCTTAGTGATTCATAGTTCACCTTATACATATCTTTCACCTTCTTGGTTGGATATTTTCCTGGGTATTTCATTTTCTCTGTTTTTATTGTAAAAGTTATTGAGTTTTTTATTTGATTCTCAGCTTGATGTTGCTATATAGCGATACTACTGATTTGTGTACATTTATTTTGTAACCTGAGACTTTGATGAATTTATTTATCAATTCCTAGAGTCTCTTGGCAGAATCTTTGGGGTTTTCTAGATATAAGATCATATCATGAGTAGGAGTGATAGTTTGACCTCCTTTTTCCCCATTTGGCCACCATTCTTCTCCTTCACTTGCCTGATTGCTCTGGGTAGGACTTCCAGCACTATGTGGAATAAAAGTGGTTACAGTGGGCATCCTTGTCTTGTTCTAGTTTTGAAACACCAGCTCACAGGTAGCTCCCAAATTGTGCTCCTCTGTTCCCTCACAAGTCCCTAAGGGAAGAAGTGTGGGCCTCACTCTCTGTGAAGACCTCAGCCTGAAGTACACAGCACCTTAAAGAAGCAGCAGTTGATGAGCTTGGGTTGTTTGAGGAAACTTGTTGGTATAATTGTCATAAGAGTTGCCTAAAATAGTATTAAAATGATGTCAGAGTACTTAGCTTTGGGTCTAGTAGAAAATGCCACTGCGTACATCCATTTTGAAAGAGTTAAGAGATTACATTGAAGGTTCCCTGTTAAAACAGGGAACTACTATAATCTGATCAACATACTGCTTTTAGAACAAAGGTTTTCAACCTAGTAGAGACAGTAAGATGCAGGGAAAATGATATCACCAAAGAGTGTCTTATTTATTTCTCTTTACAAATAATATTCTTTTTGCAGTCAACATCCTTATCTAGTTGTTATCACAATTTATGAGTGTAAGAAGCAGAACTCCATATCCTTAAATTAATATAAGATGTTTCACTGGAGTCTGAAAAAAATTATAAAAGATATTCCAAACTATACAGAAGAACAGCCAGATGGAAGGGATGTATTGCGCAAAGTGTGGAAGGAAGCGGCTCAGAGCTTCCATGCCATCTTTGCAAGCATCACCCTCTGGGAACCTTTACCTTTTCACCTATCTGGAAGGTCCTCTGAACCCTATCTTTTTGGGTTGTCTGGAGACATCACTGTATAAGCATGATTGTTTATATCACTAGATATTGGTGATCAAGTGAATTTTCAGCCCGTGTCCTCTCATTGGACGTTGGGGGTGGGAGCTAAGAGTTCTGACCCTGTAATCCAGCCTGGGTATTTCCAGTGACCAGTCCCCAGTCTGAGGTACGTAGGGGCCTCTGGCTACCACTTACGTCATTAACATACAACAAAATACTATCCTTCCAGAGACTTCAAGTGAGTTGTGTGTCAGGAGGGAGTAGATGACCACATATATTAATGTTTCATAGTATCACAATGTGGATCTGTCAGCCCATTCACTTCAATCAAATCTATTGTTAGAGTTCTCTCCTCATATTATGTGAACATTAGATCTCTCCTAATAGCCACTTGGTGAAATGTGCTTTTCATTTTAGGGACGGTTGACATTCAGGGATGTGGCCATTGAATTCTCTCCGGAAGAGTGGAAATGCTTAGATCCAAGTCACAGGGCTTTATACAGGGATGTGATGTTGGAGAACTACAGGAACCTGGTCTTCTTGGGTGAGAATAACTTTCTTTTAGAAGTCAGAATGTCCTCTTGTGTATCTTTCCATTTTCTCTTGTGAGTCTCCTATGAGCCCCTGCATTGCTTGACTGAGATTAAAGCCCTCTGGATTCAGAAATGAAAAGCTTTATAATGGGGTATCTGGACTTTAACTGCCCCCTTCAGATGTTCTCCCATTTCATGATATATCATTGGATGGTTCCAGAGCTTATGTATGTGTAAAACCTTGTGGCAGATGTTTAAAATATCCAATTTCCTGTTTTTTACCCCTGGGCTTTGATTCTTTGGTTCTTCAAAGTCAACCAAATATCTACATGTTACAGTATTCCCGAGGCATTCAAAAAGAGGCATTCAGATGATTGATTTCTGATATATCTTTATATATCCATCTGCAATATCCTTTCTCCTTACCTAAACATAGGGCTGGGATTCTGGAAAAGCCATGGTACCTTATATTCCTTTGTTTCTATAAGCAGGAATTTCTCATTTTGACCTGAGTATTATCTCCATGTTGGAGCAAGGGAAAGAGCCCTGGACTGTAGAGAGCCAAGTACAAATAGCAAGAAAATCAGATGAATGGAAACTGATCAAAGGTATGATGGCAGGTAAGTGCTCAGATGAATGGAGAGAAAGCTGCTCTTTAAATAGTGCTTGGGAAACTCTATGCAAATCTGACAGTTCTATGGGAAAACACAAGTTTATGTCCTGTGAGCTCTGAAAGGAAATTTTTCTTTTCCTTCACTTCTCACTCTGTTCCTCAGATATGTAACACTTTATCCTTGTACCCTCCAGTGGTGCTCAAACAAAAACAAATGGAAAGTCCTTATCATGGTGGACAACACTGTGTTCTCTGACCTCATGGGCCCTTTTGTTGTTGACACTGAGCAGAACAGGAAAAGCTGTTTCAGAAGGGTTGCTTTCTCCTTTGCCCTTTCCTTCTGTAGATGAGTCCATCTCATGCTAAGTTCGCAGATATTTTGATCAGATCTGTGGCCTTCATAGTCCTGATGACTGGACCTCTCCATGTTTCATTCCATTTGATGTGCTTGGAAGACCCAGTCTGGAGATGGAAAACATCTTCCTTTGCATGATCTTCCTTTGCATTCGTGACTCCAGAAACTTCCTGGAGCTTTCTCAATCTCTTTCTGCCTGGTCAGGTCCCTAAGCCATTTTTGCCACACTTCATGGGTGTGTATGACAAGCGAGTGAGTTGGATCTTCTGAGATTGTCACTCAGCAGAAAATGAAGTCAGTAGAAACATCCTGTCTTTGATCTCCTGTCCTACGTGGGTATAAATCCTATTCTTTTAGTCTCTGTGTGTGGGTTCTGTTGGCAGAACATGGAGTTCATTCTCAAGATACCACAAAATCTGATGCCCATGCATTGTATTTTTCTCTTTTCCATTGCTGTTACTACTTAGTGAATGTAGGGAGCCTTGGCTCTGCCTGATTTTTACTCTTCTTAATTTGTATGATTTTCTTTCAGAAACTGGCTTTCAACATACGCATACATAACATATACACTTCCATTTCCTCTGGAAGTCTGGATCTGTGCTCAGGTATCTTTGCAGTTTCTCTTCTGAGTCTCTAGTTAACCCCTGCATTGCTTGACTGAGATGATAGCCTCAAGGCTGCCTTGTTGGGATAATCCACCTTTAGGATATGCATAACTTCTTGTGGAGTATCCCTTGGAGTGGGTTTAGTGTATAACATAAAATTGATGAAGGAGAACGAGAACACTCTAACTAATGTGATTGAATATCATCCTGCTACATGTGAAGATGCCCTTTGAAGCCACTGAGTATAGGTGGGCCATGATCCTGAGATAAAAAGTGTCAAATCAGCCTGACTGATAAGTATTTCCTATTGTTTTTCTAGTTTTTGAGAAACATCACAAAAGTGTCACTGTGACAGTGCTGATCACATATACTAATGATCATCTCCCTTGAGCCAGCAGTCAATGTTGTAGAAATTTCTTCTAGGGAAAATATTATTTAAGGCCACTCCCTCATGTGTAATCTGTTGTTCATGTCACATTTTTCATCCCCTATATGTGTCACTATTCTCTTTCAACAACAAAAACTTTGTCATTTTGTCATTGATTCACACCTATAACAGGCATGGTTTTGAAACATCTTCTGTAGGAAATTTATGAAGTTAAATGATGTCCTCATATTTTAATTCTACCATAATTTGTTTAAGCCAGTGCAGCTTTCCTCTTGTATAGTTTTATGTATTATATGTGAACTTTTCAAAAATTTATTTAATCAGTAGTTCATATATCCAAGGTAATTTTTATTATAAAGAACAAAATTAAAGGTATCATACTACCTGATTTCAAACTATATTGCAAAAGTGTAGTATTTATAACAGGATTGTAGTAGCCTAAAAATAGACACATTGATTAGTGAAGCAGAATAAAGAAGAGAAATGAACCATAACATATATGGTAAATGGATTTTTGACAAAGGTGCCAAGAACACACAAGTGAAACAGGACGGTCTTTCAGTACACAATGCTGCAAAAATGATTCCACATGCAGAAGATTGAAACTGGATCCTTATCTCAGATCATGTACAAGTGCTGTCCATAATGTATCTAGCCATGTAATATGAAAAATAGTATTAACAGTAGCTGGATACAACCCTTGTATAAAAATCAACAGCCCTTGTATAAAAATCAACCACTAGAAGAAATCACAGAGAAAAACATACTTGACATTGGTTTCAACAATCATTTTTTTAGTTTTGACCCCAAAAGCTCAGGAAACAGAAGGAAATATAGATGAATGGGATTGCACCACACAAAACTGTTTCTTCACAACAAAGGAAACAATTAAGGGAAACTTGGCATCGTGAGAAAATATTTACAAGCTGTACATCTGGTAGGAAATTAGTATCCAAAATGTGTAAGAAACTGAAACAATTCAATGGCATGAAAAGAAATAACCCAATTAAAAAATGGTCAGAGGACCTCAATAGATATTTCTTGAAAGAATATATGCATATGAACAATCAATATATTAAAAAGACTCAACATTAGTAATTATTATGAAAATACAGCTTTAAACCACAATGAGATGCCACTGTACACCTATAATAATAGCTATTGCTGAGAATTGTTGATGAGGATAGGAAATAAAGGAAAGCCTTCTATACTGGTGGTGGGAATGTAAATTAATATAGGCATTATGGAAACCTGTATGGTGTTTCCTCTAAAAACTAAAAATAGTATTATTATATGATCCAACAATCTCACTGCTGGTTTTAAATCTAAAGATATGGAATCTGTATGTTTACTGTGGCATTATTGACACAGCCAAGTGACTATATAACTATATAGTCGAAGTAAGTGTCCATAAGCAGATGAATAGATACAGAAAATGTGGTGCATAATACAGAGTGGAATACTACTCAGCTTTCGAAAGAAGGAAGTTCAGTTTCCCGCATGTGGATGAACATGGAGAGCATTTTGCTAACAGAAGGAACCAGTCACAGAAATACAAACGTTGGATATTTTCATTTATATGTGGAATGCAATTGGAGTAGAGTGTTGGTTATCAGAGGCTGGAGGATGAGGAATAAGTTGGTCAGTGGTTACAAAGTTTAAGTTCAACAGCAGGAGTAAGTAATGTTTTGATGGTGATGGTTACAGTTTTAAGCTTTATTTCATCATTCTACATTATATAGGTATATCATGATGTTAGTTTGTTCCCTACAAATATATAGAATTATAATTTGTTTATATATAATAAAAATTTTAAAAACTCAAATTCCAGTTCTTGTACTCTACTGGTTTAAAATGGATGTCCCTGTATTTTTCTGAAGAGAAAATTGTTCCCTTTTCCACAAACTATAACTTTTTATAGATGTAGTTACTGATTCCATGTCTGCTTGTTTTTAATGGATTACTAGGATCTTTTACTAATTACTTTTTTTTTACTATGTTTAGATTATAGTTTTTAAGTATGCATTATGCAATATAATTTGTTGGACTGTGCTATATGCTATATAACTATATACATTATGCAATATATCTTGGGGTCACCCCTTTCAGGGGAAACATAGCTTTGCACATTGTGTTTTAGTTATAGATGGTTTGAAACTAGACTTCCACAATATTAATTTGGATCACATGAAATCACCTTTTCTTTATGAAACAATCCTATTCCTTGTGTGTTTCTAAAAATTGAATTTTATCTTTCTGAAGTTTCATAGATATGTTTAATATCAGTATTACTTTTGGTGTGCTATTAAGTTTATCAATGTGGAATGTTTGTTTACATGCTGTAATTAATTGGAAACTTATGGTTCTTTATATCTTGTAGATCTCTCTCCTGAATTTGTAATAAAAAATGTACCACCAAGAGGGAAGACCAGTGCCGGAGAAGAAGGCCTTGCACTTCACAAGAGAACGCACACTGGAGAAAAACCTTACAAATGTAATGAGTGTGGCAAGGCCTTCGGTAGAAATGTAGACCTTGAACGGCACAGGAGAACGCATACTGGAGAAAAACCTTACAAATGTAATGAGTGTGGCAGGGCCTTTGGTAGAAATGTAGACCTTGAACGGCACAGGAGAACGCATACTGGAGAAAAACCTTACAAATGTAATGAATGTGGCAAGGCCTTTGCTCAACATTCAAAACTTGTTAGCCATCAAAGTATTCATGGTATAGAGATACCTTACAAGTGTTATGAGTGTGGCAAAACCTTTAGTGTACATTCAAGACTAACTGTCCATCAGGCAATCCATACTGGAGAGAACTCTAACAAATGTAATGAGTGTGGCAAGGCCTTTACTCGAAATGTAGACCTTGTAGTTCACAGGAGAACGCATACTGGAGAAAAACCTTACAAATGTAATGAGTGTGGCAAGGCCTTTACTCGAAATGCAGACCTTGTAGTTCACAGGAGAACACATACTGGAGAAAAACCTTACAAATGTAATGAGTGTGGCAAGGCCTTTACTCGAAATGTAGACCTTACACTTCATAGGAGAAGGCATACTGGAGAAAAACCTTACAAATGTAATGAATGTGGTAAGGCCTTCGCTGCAAATTCACAGCTTGTACGTCACAGGAGAGGGCATACTGGAGAAAAACCTTACAAATGTTACGAATGTGGGAAGGCTTTCACGTGTAATGGCTCCCTTGTAATCCATAGAAGAATTCATACTGGTGAGAAACCTTACAAGTGTTATGAATGTGGGAAAGCCTTTAGGGCTCGTACAATCCTAACTAACCATCAGGTAATCCATACTGGAGGAGAACCTAACAAATGTAGTGAGTGTGGCAAGGTCTTCTCTCGAAATAAATATCTTGTGCGTCACAGGAGAAGGCATACTGGAGAAACACTTTACAGATGTAATGAATGTGGCAGGACCTTCAGTGGAAGTTGGCACCTTGTTAGGCATCAGAGTATTCACAATGGAGAGAAACCATACAAGTGTTATGAGTGTGGCAAAGCCTTTCGTCTTCATTCAAGCCTAACTACCCATCAGATGATCCATACTGGAGAGAAACCTTACAGATGTAATGAGTGTGGCAAGGCCTTCACTCAAAATTCACAGCTTACATGTCACAGGAGATGGCATACTGGAGAAAAACCTTATAGATGTCATGAGTGTGGCAAGGCCTTCATTCGAAGTGGACACCTTAGATGTCACAGGAGAACGCATACTGGAGAAAAACCTTTGAAATGTAATGATTGTGGCAAGGCCTTCACTCAAAATGGGCACCTTGTTAGGCATCAAAGTATTCACAATAGAGAGAAACAAGTGTTATGAGTGTGGCAAAACCTTTAGTGTACATTCAAGACTATATATCCATCAGGCAATCCATACTGGAGAGAAACCTTACAAATGTAATGAGTGTGGCAAGGCCTTCAGTCAGAAATCAGCCCTTAAAACCCATCAGGTAATCCATACTGGAGAGAAACCTTACAAATGTGATGAGTGTAGCAAGGCTTTCAGACGGAAATCAGCCCTTAAAATCCATCAGATAATGCATATTTGAGGTAAACCTTACAAATGTAATGAATGAGGCAAGGCCTTCACTCAAAATTCACAGCTTGTAAATCAAAGTATTCACGGTAGAGTGACACCTTACAAATGTAATGAGGGTGGGAAAGCCTTTAGACTGCATTCATTGCTCATTGTGCATCAGACAGTCCATACTGTTGGGAATTAGAGTTGAGAGACATGGAAAGTTTCAGGAGTTGAGCAAGGCTTTGCCTTGAAGAAATCTGTTGGTGAATTAGTTCACAAACAGAAGCTGCTTAGCATTAAGGGGTAATTCCACTGATCAGGGGAAACTGCAAGGTGGTGCCTGCAGCTTGTGCAAGGCAGAGCTTGGCGTGGGGCTAAAGGTTAAGAAATGATCAAGGGATGTCAACAAAACAAACAACCTGGCACTGGAACTATCATAAACTTGAAGGCTGTTGCTGCTTCACTCCTGACCACATGTCTCGTTATTTAGAGAAATGGATTAGATAAGTATGCAGGCTCAGTGTTACTGTTTTATACGTTACTGCTTAATTAACAATTTAACTTTAACTTGTATACAGAGCCATGTGTATTCTAAACTTAGGGCTTAAAATGTTTATCTTGGAAAAATGTTGTAACCATTTACTCTTTTATCTCTTGATACCTTTGAGGGGCCTTGAAACCTAAACGAATAATCTGTACACATAGTTCTATGACCAAGGACAACTGCTTGCCCTACCAATTGATACTAATGTGAGACTTCAACCAGTGTCTCCTGGCTACCGGGGATTCTGGAGGGCCCCTGACTTCCCCATGACTTTAAACTACACTTTGTCTCTGTCTCTATTATTTCAAAATCTCTTCTGACAATCCTGCCTAGGACCCGTTTGTTGGGAGAGTAGCTAACTTCCGGCACCATACTAGAGAAATACCTTATGTAATGAGTGTGGCAAGGTCTTCACTTAAAATACATGCCTTTCAAGTCATCAAGGAGTTCATTATGGAGAGAAAACTTATAAGTGTAATGAATGTAGAAAAGCCTTTAGGTTGTTTTCAGGCCTAACTACCAATCAGGGCAATCCATACTGGAGTGAAACCTTACAAATGTAATGAACATGGTAAGGTTTTGACTCAACGTTCACAACTTGCAAATCATCAAAGAATTTGTACTGGTGAGAAATCTTACAGATGCAATGAATGTGGCAGGCTCCTCAGTGAACAATCAAAGCTGGCAAGGCTTCACAGAATTCATACTTCAAAGAAACCATACAAATGAGTGTGGCAAGGTCTTCAGTCACAATTCACTCCTTGCATGACATTAGACAATTCATTCTCAAGAGAATCCTTACAAATGTAGACAATGGGAGACCCCTCATGAGTTCAAGCATTAACATTGGAGAACTCACGCTAAAGTACAATCATTTAATTGTATGTGGAAGAGGCTTTTTTCATTCCTCGCAACCCACTGGGCATCAAAATACACATCTTTGATGAAGTCACACAAATGTAACATGCATGTTGTGGCTATTACCCAGTGGCCATAAATGTAATGAGGATTTGTATGGGGAATGATTCAATCTCTAATTCTCCATGGTTAACCTTTGATATTACATACTGTAAAATAATTCTAAGTCCAAATGTGTTAAAACTTAAGGCATGACATATATCACAGTGTCAGGACATTTAGAGATGGCCAATTACCTCGAAGTTACAAAATATTGTAGTCATTTATTTGAGTATTCTTGAAAAGGCTACTTAACTACTCACAACTTTCAACTTGAACTTTGAAATCTTACTATTATACCTTTTTCAAAAGCCTTTCATTGTGACCCATGGGAAAGAATCCATTGCATGGCAGGGCCTGCTTTAGGGGTGAGGATAACTTGTATCTATGTTCCTGTAAGAAGAAGGATGCTGCCATTGAATATTAAGTACTATCTGAATTAGCATTTCCGAGGGGCAGAGAATAATGTAAAAGTATGATGTCACTTATCTTGCTCATTGTGTTCAAGGTTCTCTTCTGACAGGAGGGCAGTGTAGGTTAAGGGAGACAAAGATCAATCAAGTGACCATAATTTAGAGCAGATCAACAAATTGGCTACTCAAGTGGTTGACTTCCAACAAGTGGTTGGAAGCTGTAAAAGTAAATAGACTCTCACGATTGGAATATCACTCAATTTTGTTACACCTCACATATGTAATCAGATTCAGTTTCCTTGGGAAAACATTAAGAAACATCATCTTAATAAAGGAAATCTGACTGAAGAGATTGGAAATTTACATCAAGAAATACTAAGGTACCTTCAGTCACAAACGATCTAATCTCTGAGGCTCACATTGTTAACAGTATTTCATCTGGAATGGAGTCAGGTAACCCACTTTCTCATCTTAAGATCTATAAGAGTTCTGATATAATAACTTTTGGAATTATTTTAATCATTTGCTTGTACTTATAGTCTGGAAAAAAATCCAAAGAAGACAAGACTCCAGAGTCCAATACCTTGCAGTGATGCCTATCCAACTTCATCAACTTTTATGAAGAAAGGAGTAGATGTTGGGAAATGGGGTTAAGAGACATGGAAACTTTCTGGAGTTTTGCTGGAATTCTGTCTTGAAACAATCTGTGGGCGTGTTAGTTCACAGACCAGAAGCTCCTTAGCAACAAGGGAGATATTCCACCAATTAGGGATGACTGCAAGGTGTTGGCAGTCTCAAAGCCTGTCAGCCAGCGCCTGGAGCTTAAGCAAGGCAGAGCTTGGCATGGTGCCAAAGGCTAAGAGACTAATCAAAGGATGTCCTCCCAGGACACACCTGCAGCAAAAACCAATTAGCCTCAAGGACAGTTCCTATTTAACACCTGACTACGTGTCTCATATGGAGAAATAGATTAGAGATGTATGCAGGCTCAGTGCTCCTGTTTTATACTACTGCTTAATTAATGACTTGTATGCACAGCTATGTCTATTGTTTGGGGCTTAAAATGCTTATCTTGAAAAAGTTTTGTAACCGTTTGCTTTTGTAAATAGAATTAGGTAATGGATCTCTTGAAGCCTTTGGGAAACCTTGAAACCAAAATGAATGATCTGTACACATAAATCTATAGCCACTGACAACTAATTGGTATACCAATAAATACTGATGCTGGACTTCACTCAGTGTCCCCTGGCTCATGGGAATGGGGGAGGACCCCTGACTTCCCCATCACTTTATACTTTGTGTCTGTCTCTATTATTTCCAAATCTCTTACAATGATCCTGTCTGAGACCTATTTTGTTGGGAGAGTCACGAACTCCCAGTACCTCTCCTGAGATTAGAGCCACTGACAGCGTCCTCATCCTAGCAGCACTTTTGTTTCTTTTTACACCATCTGTGCCATGATTTACTTTTTATTTTTTGATAAGACTACTAAGTTGCTGGTGAAGACATCTGCCTTAATCAGTGCATGTTTCCCAACTGTCAGTCCCTTTATTCTCTCTAGTAGTGACTCCTGTGTATGCAAGCTCTTGTTTGTGTGCACTCGAAGAAATGTACAATTTCCTCATCCCATCAGAAAAATATAAATCATGTACTTTTCACTGTGTTCACAGATTGATGTATGATGCTTCCCAGATTCTTAAACACATTTGTAAGCCAGTCTCACTGCACATAGAGTTCTGAGTTACACAGAGACTTTGCTCTAATATTAAATAAAATATAATAGCCATGGTAAGGAAATCTTATGTAATTTTCATAAGTACTCTTATAATTGTATTTAATAAGAGTCATTGTGGAGAAAATCAGAGTCCACTAAGTAATTCCTGAAGGAGTGTAGAAATACTGAAAATGGCTTTTAGTTTGTATCATTTAATATAATACATTAAACTTTCCTAGGATTTAACTATACCCAGGGTCTTAAGGACAGTTCAATAAAAATGGCATAGCATTTCATATTACCCTTCAAAAAACTGAGGTGGAATGTAGAGTCACCTGGAGGTGAAGCTAGAAGGAAAACGGTTTTATTTGTTACATACATTTGAGGCCATGTTGTTAATATGGAATATACCTTGCATCCTAGGACTAATATAATAATTTGAGATGTGATAATGCTTATGGAGAAAGAATTAGCATATTAAAATATTTTCCATTAACCACTGAAATAATGAACTGCAAGAGACAAAGGAAAACAAAAAATGTGTCAGTTGATATTTAAAAAGAGTGTAGGTAGGGATCCAGCATTAAATAGACATTTCCTTTCTGAGATCAAATTGAATGGATTTTGGTGATGTTTAAAAGTAGGTTGTTCTCATTAAACCTTGATGCTAATTGGCTCTGTTGAAAACAGAAAACATAGGTTTTAGAATATTGTCTTGCATTTCCAATTATAAGAAGCAATTTTTATGGGAGAATCTTTTATCAATCTTAGATCTATATAGTAGTAGTAATTTGCAGGCCAGAGACATGAATTTGTTGTTTATTGAGGAGTTTTATTTACACATTCTAAAGAAAAATGTTCATATTAACTCAAACATAGTGAATAATGTCAGGTACCGCTATGTAATTAAGTTATAAATAGTGGCAATTCTTAAGGTCAATTTTTATTTTGGAATAAATTTATGCCTGCAGAAATGTGGCAAAGATAGAACAAAGAGTCCTCATACATCTAATATCTATTATTATTTCTCTTGATGTTAACATCTTACAGTACTATGGTATGTTTTACAAAACTAGGAAACCAACATTGGCATATGTTACTATGAGCTAAACTTGAGACTATTTGCATTTTGCCAGTTTTAACACAAATGTCTTTTTTCTATTCCAGGATCCAATCCAGAATACCACATTATATTTAGTCATCATATCTCCCTATTCTCCTCTCTGTTAAAGTTTATCGGTCTTTTCTAGTTTTTTATAACTTTGGAAGATTTGAAGAGAAGTGGTCCATACTTTTTAGACTATCTCTGCAGTTAGGGCTGTCCAATGTTTTTCTCATGATTAGCCTGGGTTTATGGGTCTTTAGAATATCTCATCTCATCATGTTCTGTCACATCACAGCTCATACGCAATTAACATCACTGGTGATGTTAAACTTGATCATTTGTTGAGATGTTTTTCAGGTCTCCATTATAAAGTTACCATGTGTCCATTTACATCCTCCCTTGTTTGGATGGGAATCACGAAGTCCAGCCCACACACAAAGGATTTGGGGTAGCTGAATTAATCTCTACCTACTGGAAAGAGAAGTATATTCATGTTCTAATTGACATTCTTCTATCTGAAAGATTTGTCTCTTCTCATGTATTTACTCAGTGATTTATCATGTCCATATAAAATGTATGTTAATTTTATATTGTGTATTGTAATAAAAACTATGATAATATGTATATTTATGTTCAAATTGTTACAGCTTTGCCATTTGGCACAACGGCAACACCAAAATGGTTGGAGACTTTAATATCCCACTAACAGCACAGGACAGATCCTCCAAACAGAAAATCAACAAAGAAATAATGGACTTAAAGAAAATTCTAGAACAATTGGGCCTGACTGATGTTGACAGGACTTTATACTCCAAAACCACTGAATATACATTCTTCTCATCAGCTCATAGGTCATTCTCTAAGATTGACCATCTCCTAGGCCACAAAGCATGTCTCAAATAATTTAAAAAAATAGAAATTATACCATGTGTCTTTTCAGATCACAGTGGAATAAAAGTAGAAATCAACCCTGATAGGAACTTTCATTTATATACAAAGTCATGGCAACTAAACAACCTTTTGCTGAATGATCACTTCATAAATGAGGAAATCAAGATGGAAATCAGAAGATTCTTTGAACTAAATGACAAAGCTGACACAAGTTATCAAAACCTGTGGGACACAACTAAAGCAGTCCTGGGAGGAAAGTTTATTTCCATAAATGGCTATATCCAAAAGTTGAAAAGATCACAAATAGACAACCTAATGAATTGTCTCAAAAAGCTGGAAAAAGAAGAACAGACCAACCCCAAACCCAGCAGAAGAAGTGAAATCATTAAGATCAAATCAGAACTAAATGAAATTGACAACAGGGAAACCATACAGAAGATTAATAAAACAAAAAGTTGGTTCTTTGAAAAAATAAAATTGACACACCTTTGGGTAGACTCATGAAAAGCAGAAAAGAAAAATCTCCAATAAGCTCCATCAAGAACAATAAAGGAGAAATTACAACTGATGCCACAGAGATACAAAATATAATTTATGAATACTACAAAAAACTTTATGCACACAAACTGGAAAATGTGGAGGAAATGGACAAATTCTTAGAAACACACAGCCTCCCTAGGCTCAACCAGGAAGAAATAGAATTCCTGAACAGACCAATATCAACTACTGAAGTTGAAACAGCAATAAAAAACTTTCCTGAAAAGAAAAATCAGGAACAAATGGTTTCACACCCGAATTTTACCACACCTACAAAGAAGAACTGGTGCGTATCCTGCAGAAGTTATTCGACAACATCAAGAAGGATGGAATCCTCCCCAACACATTTTGTGAAGTGAACATAATTCTGATACCAAAACAAAAAAAGAATGCAACAACAACAAAAAAACTACAGACCAATATCTCTTATGAATACAGATTTAAAAATTCTCAACAAAATTCTAGCTAATCGAATCCAGGTGCTTATCAAGAAAATAATCCATCACAACCAAATGAGCTTCATGCCAGGGATGCAGGGATGGTTCAACATACGCAAATTTATAAATGTAATTCACCATATAAACAGACGCAAAAACAAAGACCATATGATCCTCTCAATAGACGCAGAAAAACCAGTTGACAAAATTCAACACCCTTTTAAGATAAGAATGGATGATAAAATACGTGTTGATGGGGCTTACCTAAAATGATACAAGCCATATATGACAAACTCACAGCCACCATCTTATTAAATGGGGAAGAATTTAAAGCATTCCACTTAGAATTGGAACAAGGTAAGGTTGCCCACTATGTCCACTTCTATTCAACATAGAGCTGGAAGTCCTTGCTATAACAATGAGACAAGAGAGTGGAATTAAGGGCTTCCAAATGGGAGCAGAAAAGATCAACCTCTCACTCTTTGCTGATCATATGATATATGTAGAAAACCCCAAGGATTCAACCAAGAGACTCCCTTAATTGATAAATGAATTCAGTAAAGTCTCAGGATGCAAAATCAATACACACAAACAAGAGGCGTTCATATACACCAAGAACAGTCAAAGTGAGAACAAAATCAAAGACTCAAGACCATTCACAATAGCAACAAAGAAAATAAAGTATGTAGGAATATATTTAACAAAGTAAAAGACCTCTACAGGGAGAACTATGAAACACTGAAGAAGGAAATAGCAGGGGATCTAAATAGGGGGAAGAAAGATGTAGATCAGAGTAGCCTCTTGCCCTATAGATTTGTCAGGGGAATAAAACGCCTCCATTATATCTCCCCCAAATGTAGGGGACACATATTCAACTCTTTTCCTGTCTCATTGAAGTGGCCCCTGTATGATTTGAAGGGAAAACAACACAGCCCGCCCTATGTTAAGGTTGGAAGTCAGCACTCCACATGTTCTCTTGCAGAAACTCTCTAACTCCTCCTCCTCTGTTCTACACAGGCCTTCGTATGTATTGGGTGTGGTGAAATGTATTAGTCTTATTGATGATTGTGACTATCTTCTTAAGAATTCAGTCCACGTCTCAGACACTCAGCTGAATTTGTGGGTAAATTGTACCTATAGGTGCATTACCTCTGAATTTGGATAAAATGATGAACACACCTTCTAATAACTAAAAAGTATTCTGCCTTATAAGTAAGCAAATGTGCTGAGTTTTACATTTAAATTTGTAAAGTTTAATTCCAGGAGGTGGCATTGGGGTGGGGATGGTTTCTGCATAGAAACTGCTTCTCTTTAATTTGGTGGATCTGAGGTCTCTCTGCAGTCTGTCCCTAGGTGCTCCTTGCTTTGTGCTTTCTCTCCTTCCACGGTCCAATTCCCAGCCAGTCTCTTTGGGAGGAACTCGTGAAGCTGAACTATTTTCTACAATAAAACTCTCTTTGGCTCTGTCTTTTTCAAGCAGCCTCATTCCTTTGTCAGAAAAAATTTCCCTGAGTTTTCTGAGCATTACTCACAGGGTTATAAAGTCTAGAAAGGAGGGATGGGAGCTCACCAGGGAACCCCAGCAGGACAGGGCTCTCAGGCACCAGGAAGGCAGCTGGGATGGAGCAGGCACCTACGACATGCAGAAAAACATGTAGAAGGGAGCAGCCACTTAAGTCAAAGTCAATTGATTTAAGTTTTTTAAGACCATGATTTCATATATGTAATCATTTTACTCTGTTGTTTTATATCTTTGCATTTCACTTTCTCAATTTTGTTCCACCATTTCATATTTGTTTTAATTCAATTTTCTATTGTGGACTTTTTGAAGTGTATATGTAATTTCCTAAAATTAAGTGTTGTTTGGCATGATGAAAATACAAATATATTATAATTTCACATATTACCTGGCACTAAATATTTTATTATGTGATATTTTATGAACACGAGTAAAATATTACAAGTGATCCATGCGTGGATCACAACAAATGTATTTGTTTCCTAACTGTTGTTTGTATTATTTACTTAACCCATGCGTTTACGTTCCTTTAAAATGTATATATTCGAATCTGCTTCCAGCTCCACCCCAGCCCCAGCTCTGAGGTTCTCACATCAGAATCTGAGGCTCTTCTTCTGTGCCTCCAGAACTCCTGCCAGGCCTGTGACACCATCTCCAAGTTTCCAGCACTGCACCTAGACCCCAATACCCCTCTTCATAGGCTCCACCATTGGATCAGGGCTAGAATAACTGCTCCAAAGTACAATGCACTGCCATGGACTTTTCAGCCTCAAGCTGCCAGCACACTGTTACCCACTTTGAGCAAATGCTCACAGCCCAGGAGCACACAACAACCTTATGCAGCTGCTGTAGTTGCCCCCGTGGGTAGACCCTGGGTAGAGCAATCCCTACAACATCAGCCTCAGTGAAGAGCATCTCACCCAGCTCCCAACTTGAACATCCTACAAATATCTGAAGAGCTCCCAACAAGTAACAGGAGTCCTGCAAACCTATTAGCCATGAATGGAGAGAATAGGTCACAGATGGGAAGAAACCAGCAAAAGAACCCTGGCAACATGAAAAATTCAAACGATATTCATTCCCATGGGATCACAATGGAGCTACAGCAGAGAACTCCAAATACAAGGAAATTATTGAAATGACAAATGGAATTCAGAATATGGATGCTTACTAAGATGAATAAAATTGAAGATAAAGTTGAAAACTAACAAAAAGAAGCCTAAAAAATATTTCAGGAAATTAATGAAAAAGTCACCGAAGAACTTGACAAGATTAGGAAGCATATATTGAACTTATATAGAAATGAAAGAGTGATTCACGGATTTTTTCAAAACACATCAGAAAGTTTAAGCAACACAATGAACCAAAGGGAAGAAAGAATCTCAGAGCTTGAAGACACTTGAACTAACTCAATAATTTCAAGAGGCAAGGAAGAGAACAACAAAGGCAGAACAATCACTTAGGAAAAGACAGGACTACACAAAGTGAACAAACATATGAATTATAGGTATCCCCGATGTACAAGAAGCAAGTGCTAAACGCATAGAAAATCTATTTGAGGGAATTATTGTGGAAAACTTCCCCAATATTCTCAGAGATCCAGATACAAGATGGTCATTGAACAACAGGAAGATTCATAGTGAATAGGTCATCTCCAAGACACATAGTATTAAACTTGGCCAAAGTCAAAATGAAATAGAAAATTCTACAAGCAGCTAGACATAAGCAACAACTGACTTGTAAGGGAAAACCCATCAGGATATCAGCAGATTCTCAATGGAAACCTTTCAAGCTAGAAGGAAGTGGTCCCCCTTCTTCAATCTTTTTAAACAGAACAACTGCCAGCCTAGAATTTTGTATCCTGCAAAACTAAGATTCACATTTAATGGAGAAATTAAGCCTTTTCAGACAAGAAAATGCTGAGGGAATTTGCCAAGACGAGACCTACCTTGCAGGAAGTACTCAGACATGCATGGATCAGCACAGTAGACACCCATCAGTGTAAAATCATCCAAAAACTAAAGGCCAGAGCCCAGTAACCACATGGTTCAAGAGGCAAAAAGAACAATAAAGTTCTCAAGAGAAAGAATGGAAATACACTTTACTTATCAATATTTTCAATAAATGTGAATGGCTTGAACTCCTCACTAAAGAGACATAGGCTGGCTAAGTGGATTAAGAAAAATACAAGCCAAGTATCTGCTATCCCCAGGAAACATATCTAACCCATAAGGTCAAGAGATGGAAAACAACATTCCTTGCAAATTAAAAACAAAAGAACTGATGTAGCTGTGCTCATATCATATAACAGAGACTTCAAATCAATAAAAGCAAAAAAGACAAAGATGGTCATTATATAATGGTAAAGGTAACAATTCAACAAGAAGACATAATAATTCTAAAAACCCACACACCTAACACAGGTGCACCAAGATTCATAAAACAGACTGAAATTGATCTAAACAAAATGATAAACAGCAGCACCATAATAGCCAGGGACTTCAACACCCCATTGACAGAACAGGACAAATCTTCCAAACAGAAAATAAACAACGAAACAATGGATGTAAAGAGAATTCTAGAACAAATGGGCCTGAGAGACATTTATAGAACATTCTACCCAAAAACCCCTGAATATGCATTCTTCTCATCAGCTCATGGAATATTCTCTTAGATTGATCACATGCTAGGCCAAAAAAAGTCTCAATAAATTTTAAAAAGTAGAAGTTATACCATATATCTTCTCAGACTACAGTAGAATAAAATTAGAAATCAACTCCAACAGAAACACTTATCTCTACACAATGCCATGGAAACTAAACACCCTACTGCTGAGTGATAGTGTATCACAAGAGTGTGAAAACAAACACCACATATACTCAATACTAAATTGGAACTAATCGATCAACACTTATGTGTACATATGGAAATAACATTCACTGGAAATTAAGCAGGTGGGGTGGGTGGAGGGGATGGGTAAATTCACACCGAAGGGGTACAATGCACATTATCTGGAGGATGGGCACACTTATAACTTTGACTCAAATGGTTCAAAAGCAATTTATGTAACCAAAATGTTTGTACCCCCATAATATTCTAAAATAAAAAAAATTTTAAAACCAAAATATATACTTCAATGTAAACAATGTAATCCCAAGGAAAAATGTGGTGGTTTATCTATCAGAAATATTTGATTTTTCTACTTCTTTAAAGGTACATTATCTATATAACCAATCTTTAATATTTTTCCTCATACTAGCATTTCATATATCTTATTATCTTTACTCCCATTTTATTTTATGCTTTTTTATTTGTGGACTCCCTTCCAAAATCTTACAATTTATTAGAGTTTGTATATACAAGGAACTGTGTTCTTTTTGTTCATGTTACATTCTATTAGAATATTTGTTTTATAATTTGTAATACATTTTTCCGTTCATTTCTTAGGTTTTTTCTGTATATACATATGCATATACACATATACATATATATGCACAATACACACACACACACACACACAAGGGCTGCCCCAAAGGTATCCAGCCATTGTTAATATAATGAGAACATATTATATGGCTGGATACTTTTCAAATAGCCCTCATACATATTTTTTCATGTAATCTAAAAATTGAGTTGATGTGATGTTATTCCTTTAGTATCCTGGTGAATTACATTTATTAACACCTCCAAGAAAGTGTTCAGTAATTGAGGCAATTAGGGTCCCCCAGTGTTCTTCCTGAATTTAGGACATATGCACACCAACTAAGACCAGGACTGGAGAACCTTTAGCCTTAAGATCAAATGTGGCCTTCTAGGTCCTTTTGACTGAATCCAGAATTTACACAACAAATCCTTTCATTTTTATTAATACATTTTTGTTCACCTTTTATATCTTCATTTTATTTTTAAAATGAATGTATTTAAAATACCCAAGAATGAAATAAGTCTCAACAAAATAATCTTCCCAGATTGACTGGCACAATTAGAACATTAATAAGCCATAAGGGCTAAATTGACAGCTTCCAATCTCATGATTTAGTTCTAACTTCCCCTGCCTTACTGGTGCCACTACTGAAGGAGGCTGGTTGGTGAGAGTTTATGGAGGTCCAGTACACCAGCCTGTTATCAGCTTTGACAATGAGTACTATATTTCTGTTTGAGTGGAATTTGTGAATAGTTGCACATCTTGACAGTATTTTTAAGTCTGCTTACTAGCTCATCATGTTAAAGAAGAGCAAGAAACTGCTGAAGGAAGAAGGCAGAATTTTAAATGAAGATTGGGAATTGCAATATTATTTCTGCTAAAGACAAGATGATTTTCTTGCTTTGTGTTACTGCAATATCAACATTAAAGAAATTGAAGATTTGCCAAAGGTTGTATTGCAGAAATTAACAGACGAAAAATGAAAGCAAAGACAATTCTTTCAAGCAGCAATAAGACCTGGAAATAATGCCATAGAAGCAACTTATAAAGTAGCTTATATACTGAGGAAAAAAGGGAAGCCAATCAGTGATGTAGACATCTTGAAAGAATGCATTGTCGCAGTTTTAGGATTGGCCAGGGGCAGTGGCTCATGCCTGTAATCCTAGCACTCTGGGAGGCCGAGGTGGGTGGATTGCTCAAGGTCGAGAGTTCAAAGTTTTAGGATGATTAAACCCTGTTAGCATTTCAAAGTACAAACTGTCTCTTTGAAGGAGAACCATAACTGACTGGCAGCATGTATTAGGCTTTAACTTAACAGAACAATGTCATGCACCAATTCAAAAAGAAAATATATATTATTCAATCTCTTTGGATGAATCAACTGATACTATTGGCTCTGGACAGGTTTTATATTCATCTGGCTCATAATAGAAGATTTTCTTTGCTACAAAGCATTACTTGCTTTGTGCACCTCTGTGAACAGAACACAGGACATGGATATCTTCTAATTTCAAGATAAATGTCATGAAGTGGGATTGCATTTGGAAAATTTAGTGAGTTTATATATAGACAGTGTACCTCCAATAACAGGAAAACATGAAGGGTTTATTGCACAGATTTTAAAAAGTGTTAACAGATCCAGATTCTCTCATTTCTTTTACTTGTATGTTGTATCAACAAAATCCCTGTGCTAAATCTACTACTTTAAGTGACATTTTGGAACAAGTTATAAGTATTTTTAATTTTATTCATGTATATCAGCATGGCATGGTCAATTTTGTAACATGCTAAAGTTTGAAGGATGAACTATTCAGTGTGGATTTGCCATATCATTCTTAAGTGCATTGGCTATTGGAGGGACAGGTGTTAGCCAAAATTTTATCTCTGTGAGAACAGATAAATTTTATGAAGAACGGAATCAGCACTGTGGATTATTGAAGGAAGATTTCTACAGGAATGCACCATTTCTCTGTGATATCATGTCAAATAAAAATGATTTGAATATTTTTAGTAAGGTAAAACTAAGTGTGCATATGATATGTGGCAAAAATATGCAATCATTTTGAAAAAAGATAGCTTTTCTTCCAAAGGAAATATCGGATGAACATTTTCCCCAGTTAGGAAAGGTCATTGATGAGCAGGATGATGTGTGCTAATCATTAGAAGAATACACAGCTGTTATAGACCTATTAATCATAGAATACAATGAAAGCTTCACTGACTTTAAGATCATGACATCACACTCAAATTGGTGTCACCAATGCACCTAAAGAACTACAGATGGAATTGACTGAGCTCTCAGTAGATGACATTTTTTTTAAGGTTTGGATTTTTTATTTCTACTTTCTTCTTTTTTTTCTTTTCTTTTTCCTTTTTTTTTAATTTTAGCATATTATGGGAGTATAAGTGTTAAGGTTACATATATTTCCCATGCCCCCCTCCCCCCTCGAGGAAGAGCTTCAAACGTGTCCGTCCCTCAAATGTTGCACATGTTACTCATTGTAGTTGTATATACCCATCCCTTCCTCCACCTTCCCGACACCCGATAAATGTTACTCCTATATGTCCACTTGGGTGTTGGTCCATTAACACCAATTTGCTGGTGAGTACATGTGGTACTTGCTTTTCCATATTTGAGATACTTCACTTAGTAGAATGGGTTCCAGCTCTATCCAGGAATATACAAGAGGTGCGATATCACCATTGTTTCTTAAAGCTGAGTAGGACTCCATGATATACATATACATTTTATTAATGTATATGTATATACATTAATATATATGGGAGCATATCTCTTCTGCTCCCATTTTATTAATCCACTCATGAATTGATGGGCACTTAGGTTGTTTCCACAGCTTTGCAATCGTGAATTGTGCTGCTATAAACATTCGAGGGCAGGTCTCTTTTTCATAAAGTGACTTTTGATCTTTCGGATAGATGCCAAGTAGTGGAATTGCTGGATCAAATGGTAGATCTACTTGTATCACTTTGAGGTATCTCCATATTGCTTCCACAGAGATTGAACTAGTTTGCAGTCCCACCAGGAGTGTAGGAGTACTCCTCTCTCTCCGCATCCACACCAGCATTGGTTGTTTGGGGACTTTTTGATAAAGGCCATTCTCACTGGAGATAAGTGATATCTCATTGTGGTTTTGATTTGCATTTCCCTGGTGATTAGAGATGTTGAGCATTTTTTCATGTTTGTTGCCATTATTCTGTCTTCTTTTAGAAAGTTTCTGTTCATGACCTTTGCCTACTTTTTGATAGGGTTGTTTGATTTTTCCTTGCTAATTTTTCTGAGTTCTAAATAGATTCTAGTCATCAGGCCTTTATCAGATGTGTAGCTTGCAAAAATTTTCTTCCATTCTGTGGGTTGTCTGTTTGCTCTCTTGACAGTTTCTTTGTCTGTGCAGAAGATTTTTAGTTTGATCAGGTCCCATTTGTTTATTTTTGTTGCTGTTGTGATTGCCTTTGGGGTCTTCTTCATAAATTCTTTGCCTAGGCCAGTGTCTAGAAGAGTATTTCCAACATTTTCCTCTAGGATTCTAATAGTTTCACACCTAAGGTTCAAGGCTGTTACCCAGGGTGAGTTCATTTTTCTGAGAGGTGAAAGGTGTGGGTCTTGTTTTAGTTTTCTACATGTGGCTATCCAGTTTTCCCAGCACCATTTATTGAATAAGGATTCTTTTCACCAGTGTATGTTTTTGTCTGCTTTGTTGAAGATATGTTGGCTATAGGAGGATGGTTTTATATCTGGGTTCTCTGTTCTGTTCCATTGGTCAATGTCCCTGTTCTTGTGCCAATCCCAAGCTGTTTTAATTACTATAGCCTTGTAGTATAGTTCGAAGTCTGGTAAATTGATAATTCCTATTTTGTTTTTATTGCCTAGGATTGATTTGGCTATACGGGGTCTTCTCTGGTTCCATACGAATCATAAAATTATTTTTTCTATATCTGTGAAAAATGATGATGCTATTTTGATAGGGATTGCATTGACTCTGTAGGTCACTTTGGGTAGTATAGACATTTTAACAATGTTGATTCTGCTGACCCACGAGCATGGTGTATTCTTCCATCTGTTTACGTCCTCTGCTATTTCCTTCCTCAGTGTTTCATAGTTCTCCCTGTAGAGGTCTTTTACCTCCTTAGTTAAATATATTCCTAGGTACATTATTTTCTTTGTTGCTATTTTGAAGGGAATTGAGTCTTTGATTTGGTTCTCACTTGTACTGTTGTTGGCATATATGAATGCCTCTGATTTCTGTGTATTGAAGTTGTATCCTGAGACTTTACCAAATTCATGTATCAGATCAAGGAGTCTCTTGGTTGAATCCTTGGGGTTTGCTAGGTATAATATCATGTCATCAGAAAGAGTGAGAGTTTGATCTCTTCTGCTCCCATTTACACCTTTAATTCTACTCTCTTGTCTGATTGCTGTAGCAAGGACTTCCATCACTATGTTGAACAGAAGTGGAGATAGTAGGCAACCTTGTCTAGTTCCAGTTCTAAGTGGGAATGCTTTCAATTTTTCCCCATTCAGTATGATATTGGCTGTGGGTTTGTCATATATGGCTTGTATCATTTTTAGGTAAGCCCCGTCTATGCCTATTTTGTTGAGTGTTCTTATCATAAAAGGGTGTTGAATTTTGTCAAATGCTTTCTCTGTGTCTATTGAGAGGATCATATGGTCTTTGTTTTTGCTTGGTTTATATGGTGAGTTACATTTATACATTTGCGTATGTTGAAGCATCCCTGCATCCCTGGGATGAAGCCCACTTGGTTGTGATGGATTATTTTCTTGACAAGCACCTGGATTCGATTGGCTAGGATTTTGTTGAGAATTTTTCACCTATATTAATAAGGGATATTGGTCATTAGTTTTCTTTTTTTGTTGTTGCAGCCTTTCCTGCTTTTGGTATCAAGCTTATGTTCACTTCATAAAATGTGTTGGGGAGGTTTTCATTCTACTCGATGTTGTGGAATAATTTTTACAGAATAGGCACCAGTTCTTCTTTGTAAGTGTGGTAAAATTCGAGTGTGAAACCATCTGGTCCAGGACTTTTCTTTTTAGGAAGGTTTTTAATTGCTGTTTCAATTTCAGTACTTGATATTGGTCTGTTCAGGAATTCTATTTATTCCTGTTGGAGCCTAGGGAGGCTGTGTGTTTCTAAGAA
>VSMD01047608.1:0-10165 GCA_008750895.1 Mirza zaza | reverse complement strand
GGTGCCCTGTCTGTGTGCCCCATTTCCTGAGGACGGCAGCTGACGTGTCAGGACACAGAGCCCAGAACAGTGGCCTCAGCTCGGGACAGGATGAGGAGCTGTTTGTGTCCCCTCGCTGGGCGGGGGCCGATGCTCACTGGACAAGGTGACCCAGGGCCCCTTCTGACTCTGACACCCCTGCCAGTAGCGACGCTGTGCTCGGGCTCTCAGTGACTCAAAGGTGTCGTTCGCAGCCCGCAGAGGGGCAGTGGCAAAGTTCCCAACAGCAGAGCTCAGCTCATTAAAGGCTGGTGATGCTGGGACAGCTTGCAAACCCCAGCCACGCACACATGCGTGCACACATGCACACATATGAGTGCACATGCACACATGCGCACACACATGCACACATATGCATGCACTCACACGCATGCATGCACATGCACACATGCATCCGCATGCACACATGCACACATGCATGCACACATATGCATGCACACACGCATGCATGCACATGCACCCATGCATGCACACATATGCATGCACACACGCACACAAGCACACATGCATGCACATGCACCAGCACACACACACATATGCATGCACAGGCACGTACACACGTGCACACGCACAGGCACTGGTTGCTTTTAAAGATGCCATCTCTCGTGACAGCAGAAAGCTCCCTGCCAGGAAGCCACACCCATGCATCCCGAATCCGAGAGCAGGCAGGGCCTCCCCACTGGGTCCAGTGTGTCTCCGGCCACGTCCCACGGCCACAGCGTCCGGAGCGAGCGAGTGACAGAGCTGGGTGCAGCAGCCCCGCCGGGAGACACAAGCCATCGCCCGACATTTCACACGCGGGGGCTCACACGCCCATCACGCCCTGGGCCAAAAGCCCTTCACAGCAGGGCAGTATTTGCTATTGATTTGATGCCACTCCCAGAGCGAGGAGAGCGTCTTGGAGAAGGATGGGGAGACTGAGGCAGGGAACGGCCAGCCGCCCCGCTGCCTGGCAGATGCTCCCCATGGAGGTTTCGATTGCTGAGAATGAAAAAATCAAAGCCATTTTCATGCCACCCCGGTGCACGGAAAAGGGACTTTTTATCAGCCACATCTGCCTGTTGGGTTGATTTATATGCTGCAGGAGTCGCCCCGGGGAAGAATTACACCGGTCAGTTGACTCACTTCGCAGCGGAGCAGAATTGATCTTGCTTTCGCTCGTCAGTGAAGTAAATTCTTTGATTGGGATTGTTTGCTGCCTCCCGGGAGACCACACTCCATCCCACAGTGGCGCCTTCGATCGGTCGCGCCTCCGTCGGCCCCTGTGTCACCTGGGGGTACCTCAGGCTCACAGCCGTCCCCTGCGCCCCCTGCCTAGCTCCGGGACACCCCTAAACTTCCGCCCCTCGCACCCAGCACCTCTCCAGGCTCCTGCTTTGCCCCCGATTCTCTGAGTCCGTTCCCAGGCCGGGGCTGCTGCCAGAAAGAACTATCCTGACGCCCTGACCTTCCCCTGCTACCCCTCTCTCTGCGCCCGGACTTGCTTCTCCCCATCTCGCGCCACTGCAAGAGCCATCGCTTCGCTGTCGCGGCGCTAGTTTGTCTGTGTCTCCCCCACGGCTGAGCATGGGAAGAACAGACTGGACTGTCTCCCCCTCTGTCCCCACCCCAGCTTTGAGCTGCCCCAACCACATCCGGAGCACAAAGAGCCTCCAAACAGTCACCTCTGTGTAACCAGCCCCAGACAGGAGGCGTGGTGACGATCTGGGCATCGGACGGTGGGGACGACTTGGATGCAGCTCGAGCCGACGGGCGGAGAGAGAGCGGGAGGGGTTGACGGGGGCGGGGACTGGCAGAGGGGCGGAGAGCAGAGCCAGGGACCCGCAGGGAAGCGTGCAGATTTGCCCCCTGCCAGGCCACTCCGGCACGAGGGTCACTCGAGCTGAAGGCAACTGAGAAAAGGCAGGCGCCAGATGAACTCTCTGCCTTCCCAGCTCTCCGAAAGCAAGAACCCAAACCCCCTTGTGGAGGTGCCCCCACCTTCCACGCCAGGGAGGGGCAACCTTGGCAGCACCAAGAACGACCTGCTGCACCCACAGCCGCCGTGAGTCTGCCCCGCCGCTCGCTGCCCCGGAAGTCCCTGGTCCTTTCGCTTTGCCTTGCCGCGTCTCGCTAAGATGCCGCGTGAGCCCAGGTTGTAGGCACCCTTCGGGCTGCCCGCCACCGAGTGCGCCCGGGGACAAGCACCACGGAGGGGTAACGACCGTCTGTTTGCTGTTCTCTTGTCCTGCCCTTTGTCGGCCTAACGTGCAGGGCTCCGGGCATGGAATCCAAGATGCACAGAGGAAAAAGAGGCTCTTTCCCTCCCTACTCCAGGTCCCTGGGCAGAGCACCTGGCCGGGGGCACCTGTGGTGGGGCGAGTCGTGTCCTCCAGAAGCCATGTGGGACCCCCCATCCCAGGGGATGTGGCCTTGTCTGGAAGTAGGGTCTGTGCAGACGTAATCACACTAAGGTGAGGCCACACTCAATTAGCGCGGCCCTAAATCCGATAGGCTCCGTGCCCGCATAAGAAATCAAAACAGACACAGACGTGGCAGAGCACGCCACGACAACAGAGGCGAGGGCTGGCGTGATGTGGCTGCAAGACGAGGAATGCCGCAAGGTGTGAGGAGGAAGGAGCCTCCGTGGAGCCTCTGGTGGAGTCCATCACATCAGGAGGGAGAGGGACGGCGCTCTGGGTAGAGAGAGCCATCGTGGGGAAAGCCTAGCGGCCTGAGAGGGCCACGGAAAGGAGCCGTGGCTGCGGGGGCTCCTGGGCAGGGCGGTCCCACTGCGCGGGAGGAAGACAGGGGGGAGGCTAGAGGCAGGACCACCAGAAGCTCTCTGAGGGAGGCTCCTGGGGGTTTCTCCGGCAGGGAAGACCCGTGTCCGCGAGCCCAGGCCAGAACAGACACCTGTTAGCTGCGTGACCTGGAGCAAATGCACCACCTCTCGAGAGTCCAGGGTTCCCCTCTGTAAAGTGGCAACACCACACCGACCCCAAGAGAGTTGCTGTTGGGACTTAAAAAGTCAGGGGTTGGGTGCGGTGCTTCCCGCCTGTAATCCCAGCACTTTGGGAGGCTGAAGCAGGAGGATCTCTTGAGGCCAGCCGGGGCAACATAGCCAGACCCCCATCTCTACAAAATGTAAGAAGCATTAGCCAAGCACAGTTGTAGTCCCAGCTACTTTTGGAGGTTGAGGCAGGAGGATCGCTTGAGCCCAGGAACTGGAGGTTGCAGTGAACTATGATGGTGTCACTGTACTCCAGCCTGGGTGACAGTGAGACCTTGTTTCTTAAAAAATAAAAATAAAAAGATAATCCAGGCGAAATGCCCAGCATGACACCCGGTCCAGCCGGAGCTCAGGAGAGCGATGGCGGTGCCAGCCATAGCGGCCACTTGGGTGTCTGCGCCTTAGGAAGCTAATACAGGGGCAAGGGAGGGGGAGACGAGTTCCTTCTCCAGTCACCTATTGGCACTAGGTGTGGCGTGTGGGCTGTGCCGGGTGCTGAGACCCTCTCGGGGGAAACAGGGCAGACACCTGCAGCCTGACTCCTGCCGCAGAGTTCAGCCTGGGTCGTGGCGGAGGGGTGCTAACCCAGCACCCGTGCCAACACCCGTGCAGGGTGAACACGCACGGGCGCAAATGCAGGAGGCTCCCGCAGGGACACCAAGACTGGTGCTGGGCAAGGCAGGGGCCGGGCGACCCTGGGGGCCTGGGGACCCGCCCGAGAGGGGCTCGGAGGAGAGGGTGTGGAGGAGTGTGTGCCTGGGGGTCTCGGGCCGCGGGGTGGGGCAGCGGGAGGTGGGTTCAGAGAGGAGGCCAGCGAGCCATGCTGTGGACGGGCTGAGCCTAAGAGGCTATGGGGTGAGGCGCAGGGACAGACACGTGGCAGAGGGAAGGGAAATCGCGTCTGCCCTGCGCCCAGCCCTCCCGTGTGCGCAGGGCTGTGAAGCCGCACGCGGCCCTTGCGACAGTCGCCTTGCTGCCCGGAGCCGATTTCTCCGTGGAGTCCGAGGGACCGAGAGCCAAGGCTGCGATTCCAGGAGAGGGCGGGAGGGCAAGGTCCGGTTCCACCACGGCGATGCCCAGCCGAGCTCCCGAGACCGTCCCGGGGGTCTGCCGCCGGCCTAGCAGGGCTCCAGGTGGGCAGACACACTGGCTCAGAGGCCCCGAGGCCTCCACTGCAGTCCACAGCTGGAAACCCCCAGCAGGTGAGTCACGGGTGGTGAGAGACGGGAGGGGGTTGGAGGAGGGGGATGGGCAGGGGCGTGGAGGCGCGTTGGCCTCCCTGAGCCACTCCCCTCCCAGGTGTCTGACAAGGTGAAAGGAACGGCCATCGGGACGCACAGCCCTGCTCCTGAGAGGAGAGCCCAGGGATGCTGGGGCGTTATAGCCATTTGCAGGGGTGGGGGTGGGGGGCACCGGTGCCCGGGAGAGCCCTGGGAGAGCCCGTCGGGGCGCCCATGCCGGGGAGAGCCCAGCAATTTGCCTCAAGCCGGGACCCGGCCGCTGCCGCTCTAGAGCCCCAGCCTCCCGGCCCGAGCCCACCGGCACCCCTGCCCCGAGTCAAGCCCCCCTGCCGTTACGGTTCCCAGCCAGGTTCCCCCCACCAGCCCCAGCCTCCGCCGCCTGCGACCCATCCCACCGCAGCTCCCCACCAGCAAATGGCGAAAAATTGGGCCGAATTATCACCGACATTATGCGCATCAAGAAAACAAATTAAGTCTAACATTTGTGCGGTGACAGCCGACCTTTCGTGATTAAAATGAATGGCTGCGAAGCGAGCCACATCAAGGACGTCTAACCTAACAGCGCAGTCGCAGGAGCCAGGTGACGGCTCTGGGCAAACCCGGAGAGGTGACGGACACGGTGCCCCGCGGCCACTCGCCACCTGCCAGCACACAGCGGGGCTGCTGTCCATCCCTTCCGGGGCAGGAGGACCAGGGTGTGGCCTCCAGACCGGGGGAGACACCGCGGCCCCTGTCTGGCCCCGTCTGGACCCAGCTCGGCCGCGCACCTGCCTCTCCCTGTGCCTGCGCCTTCGCCCCGTGACGCGGAGCCGAGTCCGTCCCTGCCCCGGGACCGGGGCCAGTGAGGGCTTCCCGAACGCTGACCGAGTGCGTCCTGCTCCATGAGGGTGTTTCGAGTCTCTTCTTCGCAGGCCGGCCCCAAGCTGGGCAGGTGTGACCGCGCCGAGAGCCGCAGTCTGCTCCCCGCCCAGCGGGCCCTGTGCACACCGCGTGTGCCCGTGCACGAGGCGGGCGGACAGATGCCCCTTGGGGAGAACGCGCGCTTTGGGGACGCAAAGACTGAGCCCAGGTCATCTGTTACCTTCCCATCCCGGAGCACGGCGCTCGGCAGGGGAGCCTTGGGTTCGTCACGTGACCGGGGCACAGACGACATCGGTGTCTGGTCTCGCTTCTCCCAACTCGGCTACGTTGACCTGCCGCTTGCGAGGATGGTGAAGGACCCCCAGGTCTGTCCAGAGCAGGGGCGTGGAGCCCCTCCCGGGCTATGAGAAGTCAGAGGGCCCCTCCGGACACTCCGTCCCCATCCTTCCCCCCGGCAAAGCCTTCTCTGCTTCCTGCATCTGCAGAAGATCCCTGATGACACAGATAATAATAATAATAATAATAATAATAAATGATGAATCCCCACTAGCGGCTGAACGTGCAGGGCGGCCCCACGACCACACTCCGTGCACCCGCACCGGCCGACTCACACCCTCCCAGCAGCCCCAGCAGTAGCAGCTTGCTAGGGGCGGAATTGTGTGCCCCAATAAAGGCATGTTGAAGCCCTAATCCCCGGTACCAGTAAATGTGGCCTTACGTGGAGCTAGGCTCTTTGCAGATGTCCCCGGGTCAGGACAAGGTTTTGGGGTGGGCCCTGCCCCAGCGTGACAGGTGTCCCTACAGGAAGGCGGGACAGGCACGGGGAGAAGATGGCCATGGGGCCGCAGAGGCAGAGATGGGCACGATGCCATCACATGCCAGGGAACGCCCGGAGCCCCCCCAGACCTGGAGGAAGCAAGGGAGGATCCTCTTCTAGAAGCTTCTTAGTGATTGTGGCCCTGCAGACACCTTGGGTTCTGCGCTGTGGCCTCCAGAAGGGTGACAGCATAAACTCCCGTGACTTCAGGCCACGCTTTGTGCTACTTTGCTGCAACGGCCTAGGAAGCTGGCAGAGGGCTAGTGTCGTCTCGGTCTTACTGCTGAAGAAACCTGGGCTCAGAGAGGCTAAGGCAGTTGCCCGGGATCACAGAGCGGGCAGGTAAAGAGGCCCACACTGCAAGGAGCAGGGTGTGCACCGACCCCTGAGAGAGTCAGCCGCTGTGCTTTCCTTCCCCAAACGTCACCGGCCCTGTGTGGACGGACAACATTCCAAAGCAAACGACCCACTTCCCTGCCTCTCCGGCCCAGGAACGTGACTGAGCCTTTTTACAAACGGGCGGAGTTCTCTGTGCGCAGGCGCTAGTTTGGGGGCTGCCGCTAGACCGTCTCTGTGTCCTTCTGCAGTGCCGGGCTGTCATCTGCCACGTCTCCCAGTGTCTGCCGCCGACGGGCCCTTTGATCTCAGGCCTCCTCGGGGCTGAACACGGGCTCGCGGAGCTTTCCGGTAATTGTGTGTTTATGAAAACGTGGCAATAAAAATAACAACGGCTACCGTCTTTATGCCACTTCCCGCCTCAGTCAGCCCTCCGAAGCGCGCACGGTAAATAGCATTGCCCGGTGTTTGACGCGCACGAGACGGGGAGATTCTGGAAGGTGATTTGCCCAAATCCACAGCCAGGAAGCAGCAGGACCCAAACCCAAGGCCCCAAACTTTCCTGACCAAAAGGACAGGGCTGGTGTGGCCGGCGCAGCCAGTGGTCCCTGCGGATCTCCGGAGAGTAATGGCCCCGAGCACTGCAGGAGTGTGGCAGAAGGAGAGCACTAGCTCAGGAGCCGGGGCAGACGGCAGGCGTCAGAGCGCTGCTTCTGGACTGGCCAAGGAAGCCAGCGACGGGCCCCTGATCAGGCCCCCGGCAGGCTCCAGCCCCTGAGCCCCTCCACGGCTGGTGTCTCCGTCTCGGAGGTGGGAAATGCTTCTGTCCCCTGCCCCCACCCTGTCCCCAGTCCCTAGCCGCCGAATCGTGATGACACACCCCCTCCGAGTGCATCCTGGGCACCACCCCCTCTGTGAATAACACCAGGTTTAATGCGCTGGGTGTGACGCGTCCGTCACAGGCTGGCAGCCTGGGGACAGCTCGCCTGCTGTTAAGGCTGTGGGTTACACGTGGAAAGCAGCGATTCCTGGGGGGAGAGGGGGTGGGCAGAGGAGGACGGGGCAGAAGCTGGCGGCCTTGCAGCGGGGCTCCCAGATGGAATGCAAGGAAGAGCCCAGGGAGGCTGGAACCTCAGGAAGAGGGAGGGTGCCCAGAGGAACCGCCAGGATGGGGCAGGGGGGAGAGTCTCGTAGAGAATGGGGAACTCGCGTGGGAGGCAGAAGATGTGGCCAGGCCCAGACTGGAGAGGTAGAGAATGACCAAGATGGCAGCAAAGACGGACACCTGAAGTGGGAGCAGAACTGGGGTACTCACTTCACACCACTCACCACTAACTGGGCACTCCGGGCGGCCTGGGGGTGGGGGTGGGTATGGGTGGTCCATATGGGCCTTGGTACCACTGAGAAAAGAGCGCCCTCCTCTGGGCAGACAGCTGCTGCCAGAACCCAAAGCTGGGCGAGGGAAGGAGGACTAGAACCAGCCAGGCCACCCGGTGCAGCGCCCAACCTGTGCGACTGCCCTGGGCTAACGGACACTCGCCAGGCACAGGCAGGGTCCGTAAAGGACTAGACAGAGAGCGAAGGAGCACCGGCCCAGAAAAAGGGTAGCGTGCACTGGCTGGGCCTTTCCGTGCAGAG
Organism: Mirza zaza; assembly: GCA_008750895.1. NCBI lineage: Eukaryota > Metazoa > Chordata > Mammalia > Primates > Cheirogaleidae > Mirza > Mirza zaza. The sequence goes on along the minus strand of VSMD01047608.1, from coordinate 2,241 downwards.
CTGCAGACAGGAACCCCTCCTGCACCTCCAGTGTCCATGCAGGCGCTCTGCTGCAGAAAGAGCTCTTGGCCGATGAATGCCTCAGCCGGAAATTCCAGGGTCAAGACAGGCCGTGGTCGACCCTTCCTTGACTAGTGCTTTAATGCGTTTCTGTCTTGAAACGTATTAAAGGTAAAACGCTGACGCCTGCAGAAACGTGGCGGGTCCGTGACGTGCTGGCCAGGAGGTGCCGGCAGGCGCGTGCGCTCCGGGGCGGCCTCTCCCACCATCGAGAGATCTTGCCTCGAGAACCTCCCGGGAAGACCTCCAGATCCAGGCATGAGAAGAGGGAAGTGGCCAGGTCCGTCCCCAGGACGTCGGGAAGGCTTGGGTTTGCGTTCGTTTTCGAGGAAATGAAATCGCAGAATCAGTCTGGATTGAGTCTGATGCAGGAACTTCCAGAGACAGTTTCTAGACTCGGAGGTTTGTGAAAATGAATCGCCACTGCAGAGGCGGGCAGCTGGGAGCCGCCGTGGCCTCGGGTACCTTTTCCAGCAGGTGGGCTGCGCCTGCAAAGCCCGGTGTCCCCCGCCTGGACACGCTACGGAGGGCACGCGTGGCCGGAGGACCTCGGAGGCGGCCTGGGAGGGCGGGAGCCCGAGGGAGCCGTCAGGGAAGCTGCTCTGGCTGCAGGGCTCGCAGGACGGAATCTTCCAGAACTTGGGGGTCAGGGAGGCGGCCCAGCGGGGTCTCAGACAGATGCAGGGTCTGTGGATTTGGTTTGGGGGAGTGGGGAGGAGAGGGGTTGTTCTAAGAGGCTGACAAACCCAGTTTGTCAGAAAGAAACATTCAGTAGGGACTTAGGCACAGAAGCCAGGTCTCAGGCGGTGGCAAGACGGCGGGTCCCCACAGTCACCCCCAGGCCCGGGGCTGGCATGCCATCGGGGAGGGCACACGTGCTTTGGGAGGGCAGTGGTGACACCAAGGCTGCCTTGACCTAAGGGCAGGATTTACGGTAGCAGTGGGTAAAGTAGAAACCTTAGAGGCATTCCCGGAACTGGGGTTAATCAGAAATCAGCAGGGGGATGAGACAGAGTTGCCTTAGCCTTACAGGGGTGCAAAGGCATCCCCACTGCAGACCCAGAGGCAAGAGGGAACCCACAGTGTTTGCACAGCTGAGCTCAGGGCTGCGGGGTGGGGCCTGGAGGCCTGTGGGGCGGGGCCTGTGCAGCACTGGACTAGGGCTTGGGACAGGGCAATGCAGGGGGTGGGCTTGAAGGGCTGGGGCAGTGTGGGCGGGGCCTGGGTGGGGAGAGCTGAGCCCGTGCAGGGGCGGGCTGTGACGGTTTGACTGCTCCCTGCAATCAGTGGGGGTCCCTGAAAGGGAGTTAAGCGGGGCTGATGCGTGTAAACGTGTCCTTTGCAAAGATGTCGGTGGCTTCAGAGTATAGGCAGGGCTGGAGGGCCAGGATCTCACTTCAAAAGTGCAAACGGGTGGGCGGGTGTTCAGTGAGGACGGGGATGGGGGTGGCGGGAGGAGAAGGGAATGCACGTGGAATGTGTTGAAGACGCAGAATCTGCGGTGGCGGGGAGAGGCTGGACTCCAGGACGCCCTAGCGTGAGGCTTAACTAAGCAACCTGCATCCACGGCCACCCGAGCTGGTCAACGGGGCAGGCACAGGTGCGGAAGAGACAGTTTGCCCAGGACGGGCCATCTCTGAGCTTGCTGGGGAGCCCAGGCAGAGGTGATGGGCAGGCGAGTACCTGGCTCCCAGGTACAGTGGTTGGCACAGAGCAGAGGCAAGAGCGAGTGCCAGGAGGGGCCCTCTGGGTTCTGGGATGTTTCTAAGAAGCAGCGGCAGGTAGAGGCAGGACTCAGTCCTGACGCTGGTGTCAACATCCTTAGAGACACCAATAAGGCAGGGAAAGAGGCCCTGCTGGGTAGTGGGAAACTCTCCGTGGAGATGGCAAGAGAAGCTGAGCAAGGCCACAGGAAGCAGAGGCCACCAGGATGCCAACGTCCGTTTATTTTCCTACAGAAATGAGCGACTGCCCTTCGTGTCTGAGCATCTCTGTAGGAATCGGGCAGTGTGTCTGCACACCTCACGAACACACACTCACCCATGCACGCACACTCACCCATGCACAGTCACCCATGCACACTCACCCATGCATGCACACTCACCCATGCACACTCACCCATGCACACTCACCCACGCATACTCACCCATGCACCCACACTCACCCATGCACACTCACCCA
>VSMD01047605.1:0-103367 GCA_008750895.1 Mirza zaza | reverse complement strand
CTCACGAATTCTTACACTAACCTGACGAAGTAGGCAGAGCAGAGATCACTATTGTGTGTAGAAATGAGAAAGCTCAAAGGTCAGTGTCTTCTCCCAGCTCATGTGCAACAAGTGCAAAACCGAAGCAAAGTCCAGGTCATCTGCTTCCAAGTTCAGAGCTCTTTGCACTATTTTCATTTAGCATGTATTTTCGTGCACCTCCTATGTGATAAATAAATCAGGGTTCAAGAGAAATAGCACAATCCCTGACCTAAACTGTATCCATAAAACAATTTGAGACTGTCCCACCGCATGAGTACAAGCTGAGCGTATTGTGAGCTCTACACTCACACACGCAGAGATAGAGGAGGGCTCCATAGGCTGACAGCCAGGAGCTGTTAGTGGGGGTGGAGCTGAGTTCTGCAGATCCAGGACTAAGTCGATGCGGAGGAGTAGTCGGTTCACTGTGTCCCCACTGAGCTCATCTCCTTGACTTTCACTGATGAAGACATTTCAGAACAAAGAGCCTCTTTCCTAATCAACAACATGATGTACATGCAAACATATCATTACAGCGAGCAAAACTTCTTCTTGCTTCAGTTATTCCATGATCAGTCTTGCATCCTCTTATTTCTTTCTTCTGTTCTGCCATTTTCTACCTACCATGTTTAATTCCTAATGACTCAGCAGCACACAACACTGCTCTTCTCCAGAATCCCCTAACACCCTAAAATTAGACTCTGCCACTGCCGAGCACAGCTACCTTCCTTGTGATACCACACTGGCAGCCTCGCTGTGACTTTCTGTAGCAGGCACTAACGGGGGCCAGCGCCTCCATTATACTGACCCTTCCACACCCTGTGTCCGCAAGGCGTGGATGCTGCCGTGGGCATCACTCTTAAATGCCCTGAGAGACAGCCTATGGTCACAATATTACCATCACTCAGAGAAGTCAGAAAGGAAGGAACCATAGAAGGAAAGAAGAAAAGAATAAAGTTGTTTGTGATGAAAAGTTAAATGCCACCAAGCATTGCTGTAGGTGCCAGTTCGTGATACCAGGGACACAGGCTGTCTAAGTCAACTAGAAAAGCTACTGAATGACTCCACAGGTTTCCTTGTGACCACAACACTTCCTCTGCTGCCACCACCAAACGCATAGCCTGCAAACAATTAATCAAACCTTCCCTCTTCCTGGACAAGAAACACAGCTCTGTGCATTCTAATTCCACCTTGCTTGAACGTGATGCTGTTCTTCCACACCATAGGAGACTGCATTGTCCGACAGCAGAAACTTCAAACGAGAATATAATTTCCATCCTAGTGGACAACAGGACCTCATTCCCTTTCTTACTCAAGTGAGAACCAAGCACGTTGTTCAAAGCAGTTAAATAAATAAACTAGTGAAGCCTCCAGTTGAAGTACCTTTTCTTAATTTATTTGCTTGCATTGTGTGCTCCTCAAGAGACTAAAAATAGATTTATTTTTAAATAAACATTGTCTTTGGATGCAATCTCTAGACACTGTGAAATGAAGCATTCTCTCCTAAAAATAATGCCATCTGTCAGGTTCAAAATCCATCAAAGCAAAATACAGGCTATATGTATTTGTATAATCTAATACTAATTACAGAATTACTAATTTTATCTAATTACTAAATCTCCAATTCTAAGTAATTTCATCACAAGGTGACGATGTTCAAAATCCCATGAGAAAATATCCTGACTGTCAAAATTAAACAATAAAGATGAAAAATAAAAATAAAAGCTGGGGTAACCTCATCCCGTGCCCTTGCCCAAGAGAAACCAGAGCAGTTTCACTCCAACCGCCACACTCACTCTGAAGCCCGGTGGGCTCCTCGCCAGTCATTTCACTGTCCACCGTTTTTTTCCTACCCAGTCTCTCCAGATTTTTCCTCCCCACCTGCTTCTTTCACCTCAGTCTCATTTTCTCCCCTTCCTTATACTCCCCCTCCTTGCCATTAAAAGGCTATAAAATTAAGTCCAAAAATGAATTGTTATTACTTGTTTTGAGAACTCTTAGTTTTCATTTTCACTCTAAAATAAAATTTAGTTCTTATGCATGGGTGTACAAGGATGTGTGTTTGTGCCTACGTGTGTTCCCACAAGACTGGGAACAAGAGAAGGTTGCCTTCTCTTACCATTCCTATTTAACAATGAACTGAAAGTCCTAGTCAGTGTAATAAGGCAATTAAAAAGAAGTAAAGGACATGTATATTGAAAGGGAAAAAAACAAAAATATCTTTATCCATAGATAACATGATTGTCTATGTAGAAAATTTCAAAGAATCTGCAAAAAGCTCCTAAAACTAATAAGTGAGTTAGAGCAAGGTGGCAGGATACATACAAGTCAACATATAAAAGTCAATCATATTCCCCCAGCAATGGACAGTTGAAATTTGAAATAAAAAATATAAATATATCATTTGTAATAGCACCAAAAATAAGAGATGTATTTAGGAATAAACTTAATAAAATATATGCATAATCTGTTTGCTTAATATAAAAGATTGATGAAAGAAATCAAAGAAGAGCTAAATACATGTAGAAACATACAGCATTCATGGATTTGAAGATTCTGTATTGTTAAAATGCCAGTTCTCTCCAAATGAATCTATAGAGTCAATACAATCAAAATTCCTGCAGGATTTTTTATGGATCAGACAAGCTGACTTAAAATATTATATGGAGTACCAAAGGAACCAGAATAGCTGAAAGAAAAGAAAAAAAAAACCAACAATAGAAGTCTCACACTACCTAATTTCAAGACGTTATAGTAGTCAAGACAGTGTGGTAAACAGAATATACATCAATGAAACAGAATTGAAAGTCCAGAAATAAACTCTTCTATTTATGGTCAATTGATTTTCTACAAAGGTACAAAAGGAATTCAATGGAAAAATTATGGTATTTTTAACAAATGGTGCTGGCACATTTGGATATTCAGATGCAAATAAATGCATGCATATTTACACAGATAGATAGATAGATATGAAAGATAAACATGACCTATACTTCACACCTTATACAAAATTAACTCAAATGAATTACAGATTTAAACAAACAAAATCTAAAGCTAGTAAACTTCTAGAAAAAAAGTATCTGTGTCTGAGAAGTCTTCTTCCCCCTCCCCAAAAACCCTATAACTACCTCACCTGGAACAAATGCCTCACAAAAGAGAAGATGCCCACTCTCCTCAAAAACGACCCCAAATACTTCTTATTGGCACTAGACCCATACTCAGGGTCAAATTTCAGCATGTTCCAGTGCCCTAGAAGTGGCAGCAGGACTCTGAGTATAACACTGGCATTGAGCCCAGGTCCCCTCTTCTAGGGAGTCACTACTCACTCTGCAGAGAGTGAGCATGGGCCCCTGTAACCTAAAAGTTATGTCTTCACTAAACACTTACTATGAAAGAACTTGAGCTGTCCATAGCTCTCATCTGTGATCTTGTTTTCAGTGGTTGTTTCCACCTTTGATCCACAGTTTCTGGCTCCAGTTTAGGAATCAAGGCTGAAATAGAAAAAAAAACCCCAGCTTAGAAAGGCAGGTGGAAAAGTCACCTCTTATTTGGTTTTTATTACAGAATTTGTCCACCAACCACTGAAATAACCAGCCTAGCTTCATAGTTTTTATTCACTGTTATCAGTAAATATTTATTAAGTAAGCACAACAGAGTTATTGGGCAAGTAAAAGAGATCATGTGGTAGGCAGCCACAAGAAAACAGAAAGCCAGAGTCCCCAATCCTCAAGAATCCATTCTAGACGAATTGTAAACACATGCCTTTATGTTTTCACAGACTATGCTTACTGGAGTCATTCCAAACTGTTTTCTTTTTGGGTGACACACCTCTGTAGAACTAAATTTTTCCAAATGGGCAAGTTAGCTGGGCAGAGAGAATCCCACAAAACTAACATTGTTTCAGAGGGAATAGGAGCTGTACTTTTGCTAGAGGTGGACAAAGGGAGACTTTGAAAGGGTGGATGGTTAGAGCTTACCGTCCAACATCACAAAATCATCTCAGCAGAGCAGCCAGCACTGCTTGTACTACTCCGGTGTCAACAGCTGCCCCACAAGCAGGTGTCGTCAGCAGCAAAGGTAAAATGCAGGAGTGCAGCCCACCATTGCAACTACTCAAAGCCCACCCATATCTTCCCAACTTGAGTTAGCTGAATCTTAATTATTTTTATTACATACTTAAATAATGTAAGAGAAAAGGGGGATAGAAAAGAAGAAATGTTTGGAGAAAATGAAGTGACAAAGGAATGAGAAAACAGAAGAAACAAGGTAACGGAAAAGAGCGTCACACCATAAGCTCACTGAAACCTTATACCAGTACCTTGCACACAGGGAGGAGAAATGCTTATTGAATGAATGAATAAATGGGTGAGTGGGGGGAAAATAAGGTATATAAATAATTTCACTTCGTAAATAGTTTAAAATGTTTAATAAATCAGATAGTTTAAATATTAAGTCTACTTTTATATTAAAAAGGCAACACCAATGACATCTCTTCTCAGCTCCTCCAAACAGCATTATGTACTTTTAATTGTTTAGCCTCTACTAGCAATGCTTCTCTCTGAATCAGTCACATATCTTGCCCACATCCCCTTATGAGCAGGTCCCAGAGATGGGACCATGGAACAGAGCAAAATGAATAGGCTTGAACCCACAGCTAGGCTTTCAGTGGAATTGTGCTCTCAAAACATAAGCTGGAAATGAAGGCTGAGTTTTTACTGGCAAGAACTGACTACATACTTAAGTGGGCACACAAAAAACTAAGCCAAAGGTATAAAATTAAATTCTAGGCTTCCAATCCACCAATCAAATTTCACAAAGGGTTTAGATTGTTAATTGTAAAATAAACCTATACGCCTATGGGGACTCTTGGGAAAGACTGTCACTGACTGTATGTCACATGCAAATACTCTGTTTACATAGCTTAAGTGTCTAGGCCCCTGTAAAATGAAAGAATTTAGTTTAGAGACACTTGAGCTCAGCATCTAAGGACTAGGACAAGCCTACATTCTTTCCCCTTGGAACACTGAGACCTTCTCTTTCAACAGCTAAATCCAAACCATTTGCCAAAAACAATTTAGTGCTAATAAAGTTCAGGAGAACAAATCTCAGACAAAAAGAGACAGTCTCTGCCAGATACTCCATTTCTACCACCCAAGATTTCTATGCCACCTACGTATCAATGACACAGTCAGAAAGCTAGAAGTATATTTATTTTGCAAATGAAAAAGCAAGAGGGCAATGCTGACAGGTGCAGAATTGAACAATAGTCACCATAGATAGGTTTCTCTGGACAGAATTCTTCTATGTAAGAGCCTTAAAATTACCTCTCCAATTTAGTTTTTGAAACCATGGTCTTGAAAAAGATTTCTTGAGAATCTGGAGCCTGGTGTTTGGTAAGGCTATCCTGGCCCATACTCCCTCTGCAGAGCAAACAGTGACTCTTTGGAAGAAGGAGCAAATTTGGGAACCTGGGCTCAGCACCAGAGATACACTCTAGAGACCTGTTGCCATGTCTAGGCCACTAGAACATATTGAAAATTGACCCTACTTCTGGGTCTAGTGGCAATAGGAATGTTCGGGATAGGTTTTGAGGAAAGTGAGCATCCTCTCTTTCGTGAGGTGCTGTTCCAGGTGAGGCAATTACAGGGGTTTATTTTGAGGGGGGGAAGACTCCTCTGATACAGAAGGGCAAGCTACTCTACTAACAAGGGAGACTTAGAGTGATTCAGGGGCTCAACATTCTCAGTTTCATTTTAATCCAACCAGATGTCCCCATTTTGAGTTTTGGGGATCTCCTTCCTTCCTGATCAATGACCTAATGTTCACATGGGACACTTGGCAAGGCTGTGAATTCAACCAATGTTGTAATTCTGCAACCTGTACAATTAATTCTTGTGATTAATTTTTAACAATATCAACCCTGTGGCTACGAAAAATAAAAAGCTATTTTAGGGTAGCCATGGAAGTTCTCTGGTTCTCAGACCAAGAATTGAACCGAGAGTTTAAGGACCTGAGCTTTTCATTTTCTGTCTGTAAGCAATCCACTATGCTCAAAAATATCCATCCTATGCCACAGTCCTTAAAGTCATCACTACTGCCATAAGAGTCAAGTGCAGCAGCCATTTGGGCCCCCAAAGCACATGCTTCAGTTAACATTTCACCACAATTGGCCACAGGTGATAATTCTGTTGTGATGCCATTGAATGTCATGGATTACTAGCATTGCGTTACTGCTGGCAAGGGGCTCAGACCAAAACAACCCAAAAACCAATTTTTGAGTCTTTTTCCTGGACTCCTAGCACCAACTTCCATGGCAGTCAGGGGCCAGTGAAGAGACAGAAATGCATAGTAATGAAGAAAGTGTAATTATAAAGAACTGTTAACGTGGTAGAAAGGTAGTTAGGTGCTAGAAAGGATAAGGAGAATTTCATGGTGTAACAGAGGTGGCAACCACAGACTAAGGCTGTCACTCCTACAACCGAAGAAACGGTAAACAAAGAGGAAACTTAGAAACGCAGAAAGGGCCCCACCAGACTAACATTCAGGTCTCTAAAGGGATGGCTCAGCTGCTGCAGAAACATGTCACCCACTGCTGGGGTGAAGAAGAAACCTCTGGAGGACACTCACTGGAATCACAGGAGCAATCCACCACCACAAGGAATAATGCCAGGGCCAGCTGGGTGCTGATGCTGCCACTGCCACGTGGAGGGGAAAATAGCAGGAAGAAGATAAATTCCTTCTTCCTTCTCCAGCCTTGAGAATCCCATCGGCACACCCACTGCCCGCAATTGGCTGAACCTAACAGAAAACCGTCTATCAGAGAAAAAATGCATTTTAGTTTGCAGGGTACAGCTCTGCTATCACGAAGTAGGACAAAGAAAGTAGGTTTGAAGCTAAAGGAAATAAATAACTAGGAGTAAAGATGGAGGAAGCTGAACAGTTACAAGATATGCTTTAGACTTTAGAGGCAGAATTGCTTGGACTCCGTGTTCAGACTCCCGTGGGAGGTGAGTACACGGAGGAGTCAGAATGATCCTTCTTCTAAAGAGAAAGGGAAAATGGGACATTCAGTTGTGGATCAAATGAATTTGTTGTTGTGGGGGAGGGAGGAAATTAAGAATTATATTTTGGACATATTTCAAATGTCTATGAAACATCCAGATCAAGGTTTAAATGGGAAGATAGACGGCCATACAAATTTTGAACTCGTCTGAAGACAAAAATAAGCATTATCAGCACACAGAAGTTATTTAAGGCCACAAAACCAGACTTAACGTACAGAGAAACTACAGGTAAAGGGCCAAAGAATGTGCCCTGAGAGGTACCAACATTCAGAAGAGAAGGGATGAAATAGAGAAAATAGCCAGTGAGAAAGGAGGAAAACTCAGGAAAGCCTGGCATGCTGAAAGCAGAAAATGAAATGTCTCTAAAAATAAATAAACAAACAAATAAAACTCTGCCAAATGCATTGAAAGTGAAGAAAAGCTTCCACTGGATTTAACAAGATGAGCTTCAATGTATGGAGGAAGACAAAAAGAGAAAGATGGACAGAGAAGTGAGTGGTAGCAGGAGGAAATACTGGGTCAAGACTGAAATTTTAAATGTGAAAAAATATTAAAGCCATTCAATAAAATTAAAAATCCATTCCTGATTGTAACTCAGTTTCTTTGACTTTGAAACGATGAATGTTACAGTAAAAATATGGTATAGTCTAAGAAACCAAAAACAAACAAAAAAGTAAAATGGTGAAGGTGAGAGGGTTGGAATTGGGGTTTGGATTATATGACTTCAAAGTTTCCTTATAACTCTAAAGATCTATGACTCTAACACTATGTAATGACCATCGGATAAGTTCTGCATAAAGGACATTTTGATGAGCCAAAATGTAAAAACTCTGTATTATTTTTATCACTAAGTAATGCCCAGTTCACAAACCTTCACAAACCTTCCCTCTTGTTTTCTCCCTCCCTGATCCTGGGTGTGGCTCATAGAGGAGTGACAAAGGGGTGAAGCTGAGCCTCAGGAATATGGAGGGGGTGTATATTCAAAACATCGGGGATCCCTTCTTAGACTGAAGACTACTTACTAACAGGCAGGTACTTGAGGAAATGATTTTCAAGAAAAGCACTAACATTTACTGAGAGACCACCAGATACCAGGCTAGTCAAAAGCACCACTTGTTGATGAGTTGTTAATTATATCAATGAATGAGCAAGTATAGAATTTTATAGAGAAAAGGCCTGCAAAGGTGTCCACCACCCTCAGGCTATCTACTTAATCACAACCAGGCAGGGTCGGAAGCTGAGGGGAAGCTCACTATCCCTTCTTCTTGACCCTGGGCTATCAACCACTCAATAAGACTCTCCACTCGGGATGCACCTAAACAAAGGTTTTATGGAGAAAGCAAGATCTCAAGAATGTTTTTCATGTGGGCAGAACCTTCCTGGTAGTCATAACTATTGATTGTAACAATTTAGCAACATTGACCAATTTGGATGAGTGATGTTTGTTTTGAAATACTTCGAGTAAGCTTTCTTGAACAATTCAGGAAAATAATAGTTCATGTACAATACAACTACTCTAATCTATATACAGAGGTGGTTTCTTTTCCTTTCTTTTCTTTTTGTTTTTTTAACCCTTATTGAAGTACTATATAATATATAGACAGAAAAGGGCAATTATCTTCAGCACACAGCTTGATGAATTTTCACAAAGTAAACACATATAACCAGCATCCAGTTCAAGACATCTGGTCCTATACAATCACTGTGTGGCCAGCTTTCCTTAGGAAAGAGCCTGGGCAAGACAGGAGTTCAAACAGGTACCACTCCAAGACACCTTCTTTTCCCCATTGTTCTTTCTCTCTTCCCTTTCCCAGCTTTTGTGACTTCTTTGCTAACTGCTTTTTCTTTCCCTTTCCCCTCTTTCTTCTCTCGGAAAGTCTCTATAGATCTACAGATATGAAGCTTTACAAATTTTATTCACTGCCCACTCTATAAAAATAATAAATTCTTTCCTTTACAGAATGCTTATGCTTAACTAAAAGCATATGAGAGAATTAATTCTTCATTTTTCAAGCAATTCCTTGAACCTTCAAGTAATTTCTCAACTTGACTTTTGGTCTTTAGTTATCCAAGTATTATATCGTGCTTTTAAATCTAATCTTTTAGCAATTTATGGACAAAATTTTTCCCTAAAAATTATTATTGGTGGAATGAGTAAACAGTGAACTTTCAGAGTGTTTTATTTGGGAAAAAGAAGTGTCAGAATTCACTATTCCAAAGCCCCTCTGATAGTTATTCCTTATTCTAGAATTTTAAAAGCTATTGTCTTTCATTTTTACTCCCATATTTTCTACTTTGACTTCTCTCCAGATTGTAGAATTCCTGTAATAAATATTAATATAATATGGAAGAGTGGCCACATTAAATGTGATAAAGAAGAGCAGTGGAGAGATTATCAGCCCCATTCACACAGCAGGTTGATAGCAGTGCCTTAATGGGTGTGTTTCGGTATGTACATTTCCTGTGCTCCAGCCTTTTTTTTCTTTTCCTGAAAATACAATCAAATCTAACAAGAGACTTTATAAGATTTAAAAAAAAATACACAATCCCACCATCCTAACGTTAATTTCGAGTTTTATATGTCTCCTCCTGCATGCATAAGGATTTTTACCTGCTTATAATTACATCCCTTAACAGGGATAAGTTCTGAGAAATGCATCCTTATGTGATTTCATGATTGTGCGAACATCATAGAGTGTCCTTACACAAATCTAGATGATATAGCCTCCTGCACACCTATGCTATATGGTATAGCCTATTGCTTCTAGGCTACAAACCTACCTGTCTAGTATGTTACTATATTCAATACTGTAGGCAACTGTAACACAATGGCATTTATGCATTTAAAAATATAAAAGACACGGTAAAAACACCGTATAAAAGATAAAAAATGGTACACTTCTATAGGTTCCTTACCATGAATGGAGCTTGCGGGATTAGAAGTTGCTCTGGGTAAGTCAGTGAGCAATGAGTGAATGGAAAGCTTAGGACATTATAGTACATTTAAGCTACAGTAAATTTATTTTTTAAAATTTCTTTCTTGAATAATAAATTAACCTCAGCTTACTATAACTTTTTTACTTTATAAACTTTTAAAGTTTTTTTAACTTTTTGACTCTTGTACTAACACAGCTTAAAACACAAACGCATTGTACAGCTATACAAAAATACGGTTATTTTCTTTCTTTGTATCCTTATTCTATAAGCGTTATTCTATTTAAAAAAAATTTTTTTTACTTTTTAAATTTTTTTGTTAAAAACTAAGACACAAACACACACACCAGCCTAGACCTACAGTGTCAGGATCATCAATATGTCATGAGGCAACAGGAAGTTTTCAGCTCCATTATAATTTTATGGGACCATTGTAGAATATGCAGTCAGACTTTACATAAATGTCATTATGTATCACATGACTGTATGACTAGGGACATACTGCTCCCAGCTGTGTACGAACAAGAAACTTTACTGTTGTGGACAGAAAAGTTTCTTGCTGTTGTGGCTGCAGGAAGGTAGCCAAATGTTTCTCCAATATTTTATGCAACCTAGTTCTCATGCCCACTATGTCTAACAGGTCTCCAATATTCATCAATAAAATATGGTCAAACCTTTATGAGTTCACCTCTCATCTAGTAAGAGAGACAGGCATCATAATATACTGTAGTTCTTCCAAATGGCCATTGCCAATTCCTTCACTTTTTCTTTCAATCTGTTCCAAGCAAGGAGGACAGGAGAGACAATGTGAATCAGCCCAAAGTCACTGGCCTCTGCAAATCCCAGCAATCCTTTCCCTCCTGACCCTCAGGAGGTAACTATAAGGACTTCAAAGTTGTCTCCAAACCCCACAGATGCATGAAGGCATCTTTTTCTGGTATCAGAAATTTTACCAGTAATCTTACCACAAGGCCTTGTTCAATGGAGAAAGGGGTAATTATGACTAACATGCACACACATACACACATCCTATGATGACAATTCAAATCACAGCTTGCGAGTTACTACTCAACACTGCCATGCACCTCCCATAAGCCTGCCAACCCCATCCAGAGAATTTTCCCCAGATCTGAACTGAAACCATTTGTACTTTCCCTCAACAACCTTTACCCTACAGTTTATCACAATTGCATGTAAATCTGCCTTCCTGGTAGGAGGAGTGGCTGTATCTCTCCATTGCATGACCAGGACTGGGTAGCAGGGAAAGTAAAAGTTATTGCATGAACCATTACCACCATCCAAATAGTAGCTACCATTTCCAGAGCACCTACCACGTGCTCGATGGTTTCTCTACATTACCCTGGAGGCTTTCCCAGACCAGACCACCCCACCCAATCCAAAAGATCCCTCCAGCTACCCTCTAGCACTGCGGTCCCTAACCCTGTCAGCAGCCTATTAGGGACTGGGCCACAAAGCTCAGACGCACCACCCCCCTCCTCCAATCCATGGGAAAATCGTCTTCCATGAAACCATGACGCTTAGGAAAGGGGGGCGCGAAGAGCGCCCTCCCCTCCCACCACCACCCGCACAGCAGGTGAGCGGCCTTGAGGGAGCGAAGCTTCATCTGTGTCTACCCGGTCCACGGCCCATCGCTCCCCGTCGCTCACACCCACCAGTCTGTGGAAAAATTATCTTCCATGAAACCGGTTCCACGTGCCAAAAAGGTTGGGGACCGCTGCTCTAGCACATAAACTTATTTTAGTTCTCTGAATAGGACTTAACGCTCTTTAATATATTCTTGTTTAATCATGTGCTTGCTGCCATTTGTCGCTCTTCACTGGAAGGAAAGCCCCAAGAGAACAAGCATCTTATCTCATGCTTGGCACTTAGAAAGGAAATAAATGAATCTCAACCTCCCACCTTCCTGGGGGGCAGAGCTGACTTGCACACACAGAAGGTCTAAATAAGTATGTTTTAAAATTTGTATTTAGAATTCAGGATAACCGTGTTGAATATTTTATGGCTCATAGCAAACTGGGAGCAGGGAGCAGAATAAAAATTGAAGTTTTGCATTACCCTAGCACTGACATTAGTACGGGAATTTTTGCTGCAATGAGAAAGCCACTTCCTCTGACATAAGTTCACCCACGCTGCTGGGTCTTGCCACATCCTCACCACGGCTAGACCGGCCAGAGCGGCCGGCCGGTCTCCAGGCGCTCGCACTAACGGGTGGCTGTCGCCAGGTCGCCCCTCGGCCAGGAGTCGCGGCCTGACCCATCAGCACGCTCGCGAGGGTCTGCGCGGACTCGTGCGGCGCGCACGGCAGGCTGGCGGGGCGGGCGACTCTCCGCCACCGCGGGGCTCTCCCTCCCAACCGCGTTCCGCTTCCTCTCACCCTAAAGCCCACGCGCCCCGCGAGATCAACCGTGCGCACCCCCAAGCCTCCAGGGGGCGACGTACTGAGCGCCGCGTCACGTGTGGAGAGACGGGCGTTAGGCCCGACGCTCGCGGCGCGTCCGAGGCCCGGCGGCCGCCTCGCGCGCGCCCCTCACCCTGCCGGCGCCGCCCCGCCCCTCCCCGCCCCGCCCCGGCCCCGCCCCTCGCCCCGCCCCTGCCCCGCCCCTCGCCCGTACTTACTGCTCTGCGCGCGGGACCCGAACCTCGTCGCCAGAAAGCAGCTGGCCGCTGTCGCAACTGCGCCTCCTCATCCTCTCGCGTCACCGCCGCCGCCATGCCCGGAGGTCTGCTTCTCGGGGACAAGGCTCCCGACTTCGAGGCCAATACCACCGTCGGCCGCATTAGCTTCTACAACTATCTGGGAGACTCGTAAGTGGCGCCGCGTAGCCCTGCCCTGGCCTCGGTGTCGCCGGTCCGAGGCGCCTTCCCTATTCGCCTCCCTTCCGTCCTCCCCGCCGCGCAGCCCGAGCGCCGCCGCCTCCTCCGGCACCAGTGCCCGCTCGAGCCCCTCGCCGTGTGGCTCCGGCCCCCCCAGCGCGGCCCGCGGTCCGAGTCGTCTGTGCCCCGGCGTGCCTGCTGGCTCGGGAGTGCGGGGGACACAGTTGGGCTCCGCGGGCCCTGGGAACTTGATGCCCGTGCGCAAGACGGTTTGTCGTCTCTTTCACTTGGCTTACTGAACTGGGCACGCAGCCTGGTCAGGCCGAGGGGCACGGGCAGGGTGGCATTTGCGGTCACTTCCCAGGACTCGTGCCCGGGGGCGCACCGCCCGCCCGCCCTCCGTCCTGGAGTTTGCTCCCTAGGGAGGAGGAGGGACTAAGGCCGAAGTCAGAGGACACTGCTGCGGCCACAGGTCAGGGGAGCGCCGAAGTGTTATCTGAGGGGGCTGCTAGCTGCAGTGGTATTTGCAGGCTTCTGGGTACAAAATGTAAAATTAAAACCACCAGCTGCCAAGTAAGCAGCCAAAAGACTTTTTGTCCAGAGCTTTCTCCAGTGGCCAAGATGAGATGTGATAACGGCTTTGGGAGGAACCAGGAACACTGCGTGTAGATGCGTGTAGTTCTTCATTCCAGAACTTGTAACACTTTGAGCAAGGGCTTTCTGAGGTTGTTCAGCTGCGGTGACCTACTCTTGCCAGTGTAGGTCGTTCCAGGCCCCAGGATGTGCACTTCCCCACTCCGAGACCCTTTTGTTTGCCAGCGGTGTGCCACTCACTGTCCCCTCCCCTTTCTGCTGTGCTTACAGCACGTGGCCTTGCTGGTGATGGCCAAATTGATAACGCATGATTTGGCCTCACAATCATGCTGTTACAACTGGGAGAAAATTGATGGCTTTTTTTTTTTTTTTTTGCAACTCCTGAATCAGCAAGCTGTTAAGTTACTTAGTTTTCCTTAGAAATATTACAGGCATGTCAAGTTATATTGTGGTTCTGGAGTTCCAGCGGCCCCACTACACTGTTGTGCTCCAAGGCTTGACAATTCCTGACACCTCCTCCCTGGTTTGTATACAATATACAGGGGTGTGTATATATAGGCAGAGAGAGAGAAGCTTATGAAATTAATGAATGACTGGACAGGGCTATGCAGAGAACCTAGGAGAAATTCTTAGATGTCAAGCCTGTACCCTTACAACCCCTTAAGGCCATTTTCCAGCCACTGATTAGGGAAAAATTAAGCTTTGTGAAAGAGAGGAATCTGCTAGCAAAAAGTGAGAAATGGAACATTCAGACCTTGAAGGCACAAAAAGACTTTAGGAATACAGATTATGGCCAGTCTCATACTGAGAATCTAGGTATTAATATTTCTCTAAAATTCCATGGGATTTTCAGAGTGTATTACCTCCCATTTCTATATACCTAACCCCCATGAAACATAAAACCTGACCAGAACTCTTAGCTTCTGTGGATTAAATACTAACATAAAGTATATTTACCGTAGCAACAATTATAAATGCTGTCAGTATTTAAGCTATTAATGCCATACTTTTGTTGTTTATTGGCCTCTGGATCTATCTAGATTTGATTAAAAGGGGTGCATTCTCAGGGAGCCACAGGTAGGAAGATGAGAAAAATATCTGCATTTATAAAACAAGTCTGTTTAGGGCTAGGTTAGGCATAATATCCTTGCCCTACCAGGAAAAGAAATTTGAGTAGTTTATATCATTATAATATGTGGATTTCTGCCTAATTTTTCTAAACTCCATATGATCTCAAATCAGACTGTCAATTTTTTTTCTTGGAGCAGAGCCCAAGAATTTATACTTTATGTTTTCTTTTTAATTCAGGATATTATGGGGATACAAACATTTTGGTTACATGTAATGCATTTGTCTCACCCAAGCCAGGCTATAAGCATGCCCTTCCCCCATACAGTGTGCTCTGCTTCCATTAGTTGTGGGTTTACCCCACCTGACCGGCACCCAGTGAGTATTACTACCATGTGAGCACCTTAGCATTGATCAGTTAGTACCCATTTGATGCTGAGTACATGTGACGCATGTTTTTCCATCCTTGTGATACCTCACTTCAAAGGATGGGCTCAAGCTCTATCTGGGGTAATAAAAGAGGTGCTATTTCACCATTGTTTTTTGTAGCTGAGTAGTATTCCATGGTATACATATACCACATTTTATTAATCCACTCATGTATTGATGGGCACTTGGGTTGTTTCCACATCTTTGCAATTGTGAATTATGCTGCTACAAACATTCGAGTGCAGATGTCTTTATTGTCATCTAATCTTCGACAAAGCAGACAAAAATGTACATTGGGAGAAAGAATCTCTGTTCAATAAGTGGTTCTGGGAAAACTGGATATCCACATGCAGAAGCTTGAAACTGGATCCCCACCTCTCACAAGAATCAACTCACAATGTATAACAGACTTAAACCTAAGGCATGAAACCTTAAGAACTCTGCAAAAAATGTTGGGAAGACTCATTTAGACATCAGCCTAGGCAAAGAATTATGAAGAAGACCCCAAAGCAATCACAGCAGCAACAAAAATAAACAAATGGGACCTGATCAAATTAAAAATCTTCTGCACAGCCAAGGAAACTATCGTTAGAGCGAATAGACAACCTACAGAAGGGGAGAAAATATTTGCTGTCTACACATCTGATAAAGGACTGATAACAAGAATCTATCTAGAACTGAAGAAAATTGATAAGAAAAAATAAAACAGCCCCATCAATAAATGGGCAATTTTTGATCTAGGTATCTTTTGGAGAAGAAAATAATTTTAAACATTACAGTTATCTACCCTACCCCTGACAATTGGAAATAACTAAAGGGATTTGGGTGCTGCTTTTGGTGGCTTTGCTGAGCCTTATCACTGTTCTGTGTATGGTAGAAACAGCTTTTTCATAGTACATTGTCACTAAATGAAACATGTTTTTCAGGGGTTTTCTGGGGCTTAGTAAGTGTAGACCATTCTCTTAAAGGAGGAAACCTTTTGTCTTTTGAAAATGAGAAAGGAAGGAAATGAGAGAAAGAATAGAATTACTCTTATCAACAGCAGTAGGAAGACTTAGAGGGGAAGGACGGCCAAGGTAAGATGTTCTTGGATTTTATCCTGTTTCTAGCCATGTGGTAAACTGGAGTTCGGCTTCTGAGGGAGGGAAGGATGTGAAGTGGCTTAAACACAGTTCCTTAGCATGATTCAGCAAAACAGTCTCTATTGACTCACAATGGAAAAAGAACTAACTTTTCTAATTCATTACCCCTTTAACAGTATAAGAAGAAATGCCATGTCCCATTTCTTCTCAGCTTCTGAAGACCTTCTCCTAAGTCTCATCTGACCATTAAATAGGTCCTTTTCCATAGGATAGAAGGCCTAGATTTTTACTCATATTACTTATTTCAAAACATACTCTATGTCCCTCTTAGTGCCCTTGACCAAAAGGTAACATACTGTACACCTCTACAATCTTAAAAAATATTATGTGTTTCTCCCCAATCTTGACATAGGGCCCTCCATCCTTTTTGGAGGAAGGTCTTTTTCTTTCCTGAGGCCTTGGAAGTTGAGTGGCAAATGTAGGTGGGAAGGAAGTGCCCTTGTCTTTGCTTTGTTCTTTGTGCTCAGGGAAACTTGCCAAACTTCAGAGAGGTCACCTTAGTATCTAGGCTAGATTTAGTTATCTACTAGTTTAGGATCCTGCCTAAATCATCTAGTTTAGGATGGTATAAGTTGATGGGAATGTGGAGAACTGAGTGTTAGATTTTCCTTTTCAGTTGAAAGAGTAGTTTCTGTCACCAAAGAGAAGGAAATGGTACCCCAGATTTCTTGGTGACTCAGCTTGAAACGTGCTCAAAATCTATACAAGTTTAACCTTAGACAATGAGACAATGGTGATTTAGATATTAGTATTCTCCTAAGAATTCGTAGTTGTAGAAATCTACATTGTAGGTTGTCAGTTTTCTACCTACTTAATCTGAAGCATGAAGGAAAAGAAACTGCAAATGAAGAGATAGGTTAAACTGTTAAGGTGCTATTGTTTTGTCCGGGTGCAAGTGTCAGGTGTCTTGTTTGGCAGGTTAGATCAGTAAAGTAGTTTTATAAAAGATTTTATGTCCAATTGCTTCAAAGAAGCCAAGTGTCCACTGTGATTTTACATATAAATAGAGGATAGAAAGCTGTTTATTTCAGATTATATAATCGGTTTATTATTGCATTCAGACATTTGTTTGGATTCAGGGCATATTGGGATATCCATTATTGGAGCTGAATGTCAGAGTCTGTGCTAGGAAAAAAATGTAGAAAAGAATAAGAAGAAATAAAAAGTTATTTCAGCTTGGCTTAAGTAGCACAGATTTAATTAGCTGAAAAGGAATCAGGGTGGCTCCATAGTTATTAAAGGAGGCAACACCCTAAAATTAGTCTTTTTAAATATTTACCATCTTGAATTTCCCATCTTTAATTGCATTGGACTATTTACTTTTTCTGGAAGTAAAAAGATTGAAAAGCATTTCTCAACAGAAAAGGTTTAAGAGCAAATGTCATCATAATCACTCATTGAAAAAAGCAAGCCTGGTTTTGGTCCAAAAGTTGGGGCTTTTCATTCTACATGATGTTGATAATGACTTTATTCATTTGTGACCTCCTTTTTCTTCCTTTCAGATGGGGCATTCTCTTCTCCCACCCTCGGGACTTTACCCCTGTGTGCACCACAGAGCTTGGCAGAGCTGCAAAGCTGGCACCAGAATTCGCCAAGAGGAACGTTAAGTTGATTGCCCTTTCAATAGACAGTGTTGAGGACCATCTTGCCTGGAGCAAGGTAGAGTAGACCAATGGGCATGTGCTTTGAGCCTGAGGTTATAGATCAAGTTAAAAATGCCAGAGAATATCTTGGTTTTTAAGGTAAAAGTACAAGTAACCCTCAGGTTCAGAGTTCACTGATTATTTGAAAATTTGACTTGGACTATACAGTGAAAGTGTTCAGTTCCCAGTCCTCATCTTGACCTACCAGCAGCATTCAACCCAGCTGATTACTCCATCTCCTGAAACATTTTCCTTTTTTGGCTTCCAGGAGACCACATTCTAGCTGTTTCTGCTCAGGCTTAGCCTGATTTTTCATCATCTCCCAACTCTTAATTTATGCTGAAGTTGCCCTGAATTCATTTCTTGGACCTCTTCTCTTTCTATCTACAGTCTTTCCGTAGGTGAGTTCATCCACTCACAGCTTTAAATGCCATCTATATGCCATGATTCTCAAATTTCTATCTCTAGGCTAGACTCCCCTGGCTTCCAGGTTGTTATAACCACTGCCTACTTGGCATCTGTCCTAGGAGAGCCAGTCATCTCAAACCTAGCTTGTCTGAAACCGGGCCCCATTCTTAAAGCCAGGGTTTTGCTCATCTCAGCTAATGGCATCTACAGTTTTGTAGTTGCTCAGGCCCCAAATCTAGGAGACATTCTTAATTCCTCTTGTTTTTTCATATCACATGTCTGATTTACCCTTAAACTTATCAGCTCTACCTTCAAAATTTATCCAGAATCATATTTAGAAAAAGCACTCCCCAGGTATTTCTCTGGCTTTCCCTCACTTCTTCTGGGTCTCAAGTCAAATGGCACCCCATTAAAGCCCTTCTTACCCACTCTATCTACACTCACTGTCCCCTTCAGCTTAGTACTTGTCACCATCTAAAATACTGTGCATATTGCTTATTTTGTTTGTTTCTCTCCAGTAGAGTGTAGGCTGAGCAGGGGCAGGGACTCCTGTTTGTGCGCTTCTGGAACAATACTCAGTACATCGTAGGGGGCCAGTCAATATTTGTTGCATGAATGAATTGAAGGAATTGTCTATTTTCAGTGAAAGGGTTTACTTAGACAATAAATTTGGTGGTCTAAACTAACCTTGAAAACATTTTAAGGAATTTGCTATAGCTTGCTACTGAGTAATAATGATAGCTGCCTTCTAAGGGACATTACTGTGTACCAAGCACTATGTGAAGCCCATGCGACTGAATAAAAGATGTAGTACTATTTGTGAGGTGGTGACCTAGGGCTGCATCCCATGGCCATTTATTAATAATACCAGTAAGTCCTAAGAGTCTGAGACTAAAAGAGTCACATCTAGGAGAAAAAGAAAAGGCAATTTTCTTTCTTGAGGTGAGGTTTCTTTTCATTGTTTACACTTACCAGTGAATGGTAACTGACATTTCTACAACATTCTTATAGGCAATTTCTTATTAGATTTTAGCAGAGCCCTGTAAGGTATGTGTATGGTTTTTGCTCTCAATTTCCATTTTCTTATTTTTGTAGATGAGTATACTTTTTTCACTCAGAGAGTCAGAAGGACTTGCTCAAATTTGCCCAGCTAGAAAATGGTGGCAATGTGGTTTGAACCTCAAGCTGATGTTCTTTTGGACACTAGATGACAGTAGGATTTAACCTGATTGAAGGTAAAGCCAAAGTATATGGTTCTTTGGTGTTCATAGGTGTAATGCAAGAGGCAGGGTAGAGAATTACTGCATAGCAATAATTTAAACAACAAATTGCCGAAGCAAGAGTTTATAGTCCATTATATAATACCTTTTAAACTATAGAAGCATACCCAGGTTCGTTTTATCTTGTGAGCTTCTGCCTTAGAGATTTTCAGAACTGTGATTACATTAAATATTACTCAACTATCAGAAGCAGTGCCCAAACTATATACAACTGGTTATATAGGAAACCTCAAGTATGAAATCATCTTGATTGTTGTTTAGTTGTGATCACTTGATAGGCAGCCAGTGACAGTAGGAGGAAAGTTAAGATAATAAAATTAGGGAACATGTTAGAATTTGTTGTTACCCATTTCAAAGTTCATTAATGCAACCTGAACAAATTTACCCTGTCGCAGCTCTGTTGAGAAATCCACAAAGGTTTCGTATCTGAAAAGCCCCAGTTTTACTTTCAAGGCTCCACATAATAAATAGACTGACCTTGTTCCAACTTTGTTTTTTTAAATTTATTTTAGAGACAGGGTCGTGCTGTGTCGCCTTGGCTTAGAACATAGTGGTGCCATTATAGCTCATTGCAACCTCAGACTCCTGGACTCAAGTGATCCTCCCACTTCAGCCTCCTGAGTAGCTGGGACTATATGCACACCACCATGCCCGGCTAATTTGTTTTTTAATTTTTTTTTGTAGAGACAAGGTCCTGCTATGTTGCTTAGGCTGGTCTTAAACCCCTCAAGTGGCCTTAAGTGATCCTCGCATCTCAGGCTCTCAAAACACTGGGATGACATGCGTGTGAGCCACCACAGCTAGCCTGTTATTTCAACTTTAAATCTTGTTTTCCATTATTTCCTAAACTCTGCCCAGCTAAGTTCCTCACTCCTATCAATAATTCATGCACAGGCTTGCCTTCAGGTCTCATTAATAATGTTTCTCCTCCCTAAAATGCCTTCCTTTTTCCTGGAAAAATCATACCCATCCTTCAATGGCCCAGGTAGAAGTCCTACCCTTTTCTTGAAGCAATGGGAATGTTTGTATATTTCAGCATTTGCAATCTGCCACTAAAACGTTACAGTCTTGTTTTTGCTATTTCATGTGGGAATCATCTAACCACGTTATAAGTTCCTTTAAGGGCAATAGCCATATCTTACTCATTTGTAATCCATATGCTTAGTCCACATTAAGTGCTAAAGCAATGCTTGATCAAATAATGAAACTGTTTTTTCCCCAAAAGCTTTTAGGGACAAAAAAAGTAGAAATGAATGAATGAATAAAATTTTACTAGTGGAGGAGGGAACTACATCATTTTACTTTAGTTCAGACTTGAAATGCTTTGTTTTCTATTTGAATTTCACCCTGGTGTAAGTTTACTTCTGCCTTTTTACCCATTTACCTGAGACTTGTCCTTGAAGTATATTTTTAACTATCCATTCTTGTGTATTTGCTTTAAGTTTTATGATTTTTTGGTCCATTTCTCTGGCTCTGTTTTGTAACTTAATGTCTGAGTTAAGGTGCTTCTGAGGCAGAACCAGATCTATAGAATTTAATTTTCTTTGCACATATCATTATTTCTAGATGTGATAGACTTAATGAACCCATTGTTTCTGATGGTTTTTACAGTATTTGAGTACCCAGAGGTACCTTGTATTAGGATCTAACTATATTCTTCAACTTTTGAAGGGTTTACTGCTGCTTTCTCAAAGTAGTAAAAACATGCTAAATTTAAGAGAATTAGGCGTGAAAAGGACTTTTGTCCATGGTTATAAATTAAGCACTGCATGCTACCATTATTCCTGTTAATAATTTGGTGAGGGGTGTTCATCTATTCATTTTCTTATTAAAATCGCTTAGTGAAAATTATTACAATTATAGTCCTCTTCCCTATCTTGCAAGGTGATGGCTAACTGTTGACACTCAGAGGATGCGTTAGGTTTAGATTTCTATTTCCTCTTTCACCTGCATTTCAGGATATCAATGCTTATAATGGTGATGAGCCCACAGAAAAGTTACCTTTTCCCATCATCGACGATAAGAATCGGGACCTTGCTATCCTGTTAGGCATGCTGGACCCTGCAGAGAAGGATGAAAAGGGCATGCCTGTTACAGCTCGTGTGGTAAGTTGTAGAAATCCACTTTTCCACTTTGTAGTCAGCATGCCTGATGAGGCTGTCTGTCCAAATGCTTGGACCAGCTAGAGGAAATAGGGGAATATCTACAATTACAAAACAACTGTATTGGTGACAATATCATTGATTATCTGTAATACTGATTGATACAAAGTGGCTGAAATCTCCAGCTAAATTTTTAAACTGCTAAATGCATAGTGCTTGGAAATCTACAAAATAATAAGTAGTTTATCCTAAGGTGTCATCTAGAATTAAGAAACCTTTTGTATAGGCTGTCTCCTGAGAGCCCTCTCTTTCTAGTGATGGACCATGTCCTTCTCATTCAGTCAGATCTGTTTTTTTTTTTTGAGACAGAGTCTCACTTTGTTGACCAGGCTAGAGTGAGTGCCGTGGCGTCAGCCTGGCTCACAGCAACCTCAAACTCCTGGGCTCAAGCAATCCTGCTGCCTCAGCCTCCCAAGTAGCTGGGACTACAGGCATGTGCCACCATGCCTGGCTCATTTTTTCTATATATTTTAGTTGGCCAATTAATTTCTTTTTATTTATAGTAGAGATGGGTCTCGCTCTTGCTCAGGCTGGTCTCGAACTCCTGAGCTCAAAGGATCCGCCCACCTCGGCCTCCCAGAGAGCTAGGATTACAGGCCAGTCAGATCTGTTTTTAAATGTTAATTTGATCTGTTCTCCACCCACTAGAGAACAAGCCCTCATCTGCATAAATGTACGACTCTTAAAGAACCAATATCAACTTCCATTAGTATTATTTTTATGCTCATCATCCCCAGTTGACATAGTACCTTCCAGGGACCTTTCCTGTATTAAATTTGTATATCACTCTTTCTTACTGGGACAGCTAGAACCAAATATGATTCCTTTCTAATTTTAGAAAAATAACATGGAGAAGAAAATGATCTATATTCCAGCTACCCAGTTTGGTGTATCCTTCTAGATGTTTTGTTTTTGTTTAGTTTTTACACTCTTGAACATTTTTAATGATTGCAGAACTTTCTAAGTGGCTTTAATACCAAAAGAACTCTTCCTATTTATGCCTTTTTGTGCTTTGCAGGTGTTTATTTTTGGTCCTGATAAGACACTGAAGCTGTCTATCCTGTACCCAGCTACCACTGGTAGGAACTTTGATGAGATACTCAGAGTAGTTATCTCTCTCCAGCTGACAGCAGAAAAGAGGGTTGCCACACCAGTTGATTGGAAGGTAAAGATGTTAAAAAAGCAGATATTCAACTTGCTTGGAAGGCGTGAAGGGCCAGTCTCTAAATAGCTGCCTTCAGGGTCTGTGTTACCTAGAGCTCTGTTTCTAGCAAACTGGGAGGATTTTTCCTCATGGCTAAGTTTAAGATTTGTTCAGAGGCCTTTTTCAAGGTCTTTAACACCTTTTACGTAAGACACAAACCCCCTATATTGCTTTCTAACTTTCAGAAAATTTGGACAAATTGATTGGTCAGAATGATTCCTTTTCCTAATACAGGTTTAAAAAAAAAACAACTTTCATCTAACCCTTCCCTCGTGGTAAAATATTTATCGCAAAACTTTGATTGACTATTTTTCTTAAATCATGGCTAGAAAACTATTGATGTGTTAATGTCATGAAGCATTTCATTTCTCTTATGCTTCAGTCTTTTAAACCTATGTAAAATTCTTTGAAACTTGTTCATAAACTTTTAATCTCTAGGATTTCTGCAAATATGTAGGACATGGATAATATCACAAGAGTATCTTAACATTGCTACATTTTTAAAATATGCTAACCTGAATAACACGTTTTGTTGTGTTGTTTTGTTTTGTTGTTTTCTCTGACAGACAAAATCATTTAAATTCTGTGTCCATTAACTGAACATACATTTATTGAGCCCAAGCAGTGGGCACTGGGCAAGCGGTAAACAATATAAAGTCCCTGTCGTCATAGAACTTACATTCCAGTGGGGAGAGACAAACAGTAAACAAGTTTATATAGTCTGTTAAGTGGTGACAACAGGTGCTACAAAGAATAGTCAGGCAGAGGTGGGGAGAATAGGACCACAGGGGTGGGAGAGTTGGTTTTATATTTGGTTGCCCAGGAATGCCTTTCTTTGATGGGACCCCTGGGGAAGGATGTGAAGAAAGCACAGAAGGAGCAGTTAGTGCAAGGAACTTGATCCGCAAGTGAGTTTGTCATGTTAGATGAATAGAAGGAATGCCAAGGCCAGATGCAACGGCTCACAACTATAATCCTAGCACTTTGGGAGGCCAAGGCTGGGGGATCACTTGAGGTGAGGAGTTCAAGACCAGCCTGAGCAAGAGTAAGACCCTGTTTCTAAAAACATAGAAGAATTGGCTGGGCATGATGGCGCACACCTGTCAAAAAAAGAAAAACAAGGAAATCCTGGAAAAGAGCCTCAGGAGGAGGGGTGTGGGTGGAGGGTTCATCACACAGGGCCTGAGGCCACCATACACGCTGGCAGTTGAAAGGAGAGTGTGTGACAAGCCATTACTGGGTTTAAAGCAGGACTATTTCTTCTTAAGATGGTGAAATGCTTACCTCTCAAAAATGTCAAAGATCAACTTGTGAAACCAAATTCTTAAGGGTCTAGAATGTAAAGGATACTTGATTAGTCTCATTAGGACCTGTAGGTACTTTTCTGAAGTTAATTCTTGAAGACCTTTAAGCTCCACTGTAAGACTGAATCTCACCACTCTCCATGTCTTTCAATAGGAAGGAGGTAGCGTGATGGTCCTTCCAACCATTCCTGAAGAGGAAGCCAAACAACTTTTCCCTAAAGGAGTCTTCACCAAAGAACTCCCATCTGGCAAGAAATACCTCCGCTACACACCCCAGCCTTAAGTCTCTCCGGGAAGTTGGTGCCAGAGCTGCTCGCATAGCGCAGTGAGCCAGAGGATGTTGGCTGCCAATCATGTTTTCCTGCAGCAGTTCCCTAAAAACATCCTGGTGTGATCGTAGCCAAGGTCTTTAGGTTGCTATACTACTGGCTTATTAAATGAAAATGGCACTAAAAATTTCTTCGGATTCTTTACTCTCTGCCATCACCAGCACTCTGTTCTGTTCATATATCAGCACTCTGCTGGCTGTCTCTGAAATATGTTCTACACTTGAGACTCACATCATGTTGGATCTCCGAGGGGTTTGTGATCAGTGAGGCAGTATCGGTTGATGGTTAAGAAAGCTTGCTTCGTACCATAATGGAATGACTATCAATTCTTTCAGCTGTTCTAATCGAATACTCTCTTCTGTTTCCCATTTTGGAAACAATAGAACTTGAAGTTCAACTTCCTCTGTAAATATCCAAGTATTAACCGAGGAACTTAAAGTAACCCAGATGTTCTTTAACATTCGTTGTTTTGATCACAGTGCTTTCCAATTCTGTACTTTTCTAGTAGATATCTGAAGTGAGGCGAGCAAGGGGAGGGCCCTTTAAATATTTTGCTGTAAAAATTTTGCAGTAAACTTCTATCAAAAGGGGGAGACTGCAGAAGAGGCTCCCCGTCTCTGCCAGGGGGGTGTCCCAGAAGTGTGAGCTATCTGACAAGTGCTCATGCCTTTCACAGTGTCTCCATGTGTCGGGCCGCTCCTGACGATGTGGACGTCCAAGGGCACACCTCGTGCAGAGAGGAGAAGGTGGCCAAAATGTTTTATTATAGAGCGGTTCTTGCAGTGGGTTGCTATTTTCTGGATTTTGCTTTTTAGGGATCAACAAATAAAATCCTTTGCTAAAACTGGATCAGAGAATTCTGTTGTAACATTTTGAAGTACCAGTTTAGACTCATGTCCTGAAGGGCAGAGGCTTCCTTCTCGCTAGGATGGTCATGAGTACTCTTCTCTAAAGACAGATGTTATAAGATTTCCTGTGATGAAAATGGAGTAGCAGCTGAAGAACAATGTGATTTCACCACCTGTCTTGGCTCACTTTGCTCCTTTACATTATCAGCCTGGGTCCTAGAATCTTTCCTATGATTTTGTGATCCCCGGTATAGAGAGCTCCATTAACCTAATGCCTTAATGGGATTGCTACACTCAAGAATATGAACCTTGAGGACAATGGTACATCTGTGCTTTTTGCTGCTCTGAACTAATGGTCTCTCTGACTTCTCGTCTTCTGTCACTTACCTCGCTGTCAGGTGGCTCACCACTCTCTTTGATATTTGCCTTCCTTAGTCCTCGTCTCTCATGGAGAGTCTGGCCTCAACTTTTTAATGGTGACAGTTGAAAGTTTAAATCTCCAACATTACTTACTCAAACTTTGAGTCTTATGTTTATAGACCAGTGGAGCATTTACTGTTGAATCTGAAAATTCAAAATGGAATTCATCGATTTTCTCCCCCAACCTCAGTAAATCTATTGCCCCTGTCACTGCTCATTCAGCCTTGGTATTTTGTTTGGCTGTATCTATTCTACCTGCATAGACGATGTCAGTACTGAAAGAGCTTAGGGAGAAGGGGTCACAACCTCAAATTGAATTCTGGTTTGTCACTAAGCAGCCATAAGCTGTGAGAATCTTGTGTGAATATTCTTTTCCAAATATAAAATATTACATAACAAATATGCACTTCCAGGATCCTAAGTACATTTTTAAATATAGTGACTTGTTGCTTAATGAAGAGGATATGATTTCCTTCTATTCTTATCTCTATTGTGGATTTTCCTAAAGCATCATGTATTCTTTCAAAGTCTTGTTGAGATGAAAAGGAATAATGGATTCCAAATAATAAATAGCCATAAAATTCAACTTTATTTGACTTTTAAAAATGAAATGAAAAATGACATCAAACAGTGCTATGCGGTATAAGAGTGTTAATTTCTCCTAAACTTTGCTTTCAGTAGCTAAGATTTGTGGAATATAGTTCCACTTTTCAATATTTACTATATTGGAGAGGGGAGAATAATTATACTCTAGAAAATATCAAGGAGGCACTAATTATAGCAATTTCACAAACAGAAAGTACAGGCTTTACGCTTTAGACAGTAATATATCAGTTGTACAACACCTTTGATAATGTACTCTATTATAATTTGCTCTCCCTGGAAAAGAGTTTCATTTGGTAGGCTATAAGTTTTAGGATATCTTATGTTATCCTTAAAAGTTTTTTAACATCTCAAGTATAATGCAGCTACTTAAAATGAAATGTTTTTACAGCAGTCCATCAATTGCTTGTAAAGTAAATGCAGCAGTAAACTGCTTCTTTCGGCAGCTTCTAAGTAAACTCCTTGCCAGATAATCCTTCAACATTTGAGCCAGGATATTAGCTTTGTCTTTAACCTGACTCCACACATCATATTTGCATCATTAATATTTATTTTCTAAAATGGTGTCCAGTTTCCAACTATAAAAGAAAGTCAAAAGTAAAATATTAGACTATGAACTTTTCAAGGAAAAAACTAATTTGAACCAGAAAACATATTAAAAAGTTTCCATTTTATTATCTTAAATATTCTTCCTAAAAGATCACCTATTAAAGGTTTTGAGTGACCCTAGAAGGGTTGCCTAAAAAGAACTATAATAAGTTGCTTTGTTTGAAGGAACTGCTGTCCTGCTGTCCATGGTGGCTCATGCCTGTAATCCCAGCACTTTGGGAGGCCAAGGCAGGAGAATTGCTTGAGGCCAGGAGTTTGAGACCAACCTGGGCAACATAGCAAGAGCCCCCCCACCTCTAAAAAAATACAAAAAATCAGCCAGGCATGGTGGCATGTGCCTGTAGTGCCAGCTGCTCGAGAGGCTGAGGTGGGAGGATAGACCTAACCCCAGGAGTTTGAGGCTGCAGTGAGTTATGGTCGCATGCCACCACACTGCAGCCTGTGCGGCAGAGCTAGACCCTGTCTCTAAAAAACAAACAAACAAAAAAGGAACTATTGACCATAAGCTTGGCCGGTGCAACTTTCCTTCCCCAGACAAATACACTGCAAACCATGATTATCATAAGTGACAGTGACAGGACGAAAATTTCTGTTAAAAGTGTCTTAGGGTGCTATCTGGTTGGGGATGAGGTGGGCCAGAAGACTTCTCTTAAAGCGACATTTATATAGCGTCAGTTTACTTGGGGTGACTTGGCATCCAGCTGCTAGGAGATGGGGAGAAGCCTGTCCTTAACACCATTACTGCTTCCTGGCACTATGTGCCTGGCACCCTGTTGCCCTGTCAGGGCTAGCTGCACCTTCACTCCACCCAGCAGGGGGCGCTGGCCCAAATGAGCTCTGTTAAGAGGCCTAACAGAGACCCCCAGAGGCATGAGCCCTGTAGGCTGCCTCCCCCCAGATTCCCCTCTACTCTGTCCTAGCCCCTTCCCCTCCTCAACTCCAGGCGTGACTTCCAGCACTTCTCAAACTTCTCTAACTTAGGCCTCATCATTGAGGAAAGTAGGAAAAGATTGGGGGCGGCGGCAGGGGGCAAAAATCTATGCAACTCTCCATAACAAAATATTTTTGTTTTAAGATAAGAAGGCTCTTATCTTAAAATTTCATGTAAATCTGTCACCCTGTTTCATAATATGTTTAATTTGATATAAAACGTTTTAGATAACGTGACAGTTAAAAGAGTAAGTTTTCTCTTTAAAAACTGCCCAAGTAAAATCAATAGTGTAGGAAGAAGCCCGTGATCAGCCTGTGGCTCCACATACACCCAGCACGGCGCCCGCACGCCGGGAAAGTGCACTCCAGACTCGTGCATCATGCTTGTCCCTCCTCACCCCGCAGCCCGGACATCCCGGCTCTTCGAACTGAATATCAGGGGAAGGGAGTGAGGAGGGAAGAAGATGGGTGAGGCAAAATCACATCTTTAAAAAATATTCTGTCGTTTTAATTTGTAAGTAATATAGGTAAGCTTGATCCCAATTTGTCCAAATTAACGAGTTACAGCTAGGAGCCTCTTCTCATCACCCACATTTTGCTACTTGGCCTCATAGTTTACTTAAGCTATGTAGTTTAATAATTCACAATAAGAAAAATCTAAAGTGCTGAGTTTATTACCTCATCTTTTCCAGTTATATTCTTTCTTGGTCATATGAAGATTAGAGTCGACTGATGCCAACCAAATGCATGTATTCAACAGAAAAAGTGAATTAGAAATTAAGAGTAAAGGCAACAGGAGAATATTTTGAAACATCTATTTGCTTTCTCCGATATAAGCCTCCCTTTCCCCTTCTTCCTTTCATATAGGCACTTTACTTTCTTCTCTCAGAGGTCTGTAATAAGCTCCCAAGAGCCCAATGCCAGGGCTGACAAACTCATACGAGAACAGGCGGGTCACGTACACAACTGAAGTGGGCAGGAGGAAGACGAGGGAGCGGTATGACCGCGGTGAGGGGGGGGCACAGAGCGTCTACGCCCTCTGTAGAAGCCAGCTCACACTCGCCTCTAGCTAATTGTCACCACATACAGGAATGAGGGCTGGAGTATTGGTAGACCTCATTTTTATTCATGAAAACCTCAAAATCTGCTTTTTTAAAATGTGAACCTTCTGTGTGGTTCAAACTTGGCAACTAATTTAAAAATTTTAAAAGAAAACATGTGGAGGCCAAACCCAGTCTACTGCCCAGATCAAGTCCATGGTTGTACCATCTGTGACTTTTGTTTCAAATCCATCGGGGAATACAGGGGGAAGTGTTTCCTTCAGTCTAAAATTCATTACAGAGGTCCTGAGGAAGAGGAAAGGCCTATAAACCCAAGAACAGTAGGGACCTATGCCCTGCTTCCTATCAGTGCTTACGATCTCTGACTCAGTAGCCCTCAGGGTGCCCCGAGGGGGAAGACAATAGGCCCTGAGCTCCCAGCCTTGCCATAGACTCCTGTGGCTCCCCAAGTGGTTTGGTGAGCTGGGGAGATGGTTATCTCGGTGCTAGCCAACTTAGACAGGTGACCTAGTTAGCAGAGGAGGCTCCATAAATCATGGTGCCACATATGACCCCAGAACAGGAGGTGGAAAGGAGACATAAGAATGTCTGAGATTCAAATTGCTGATAAAGGAAAAGCATAATTACTTATTTAATGTATATCCTCCCCATGAGGACAGAAACCTTGTCTGGCTTATTCACCAACTAGCACTTGGCACAGTGCCCAGCACACAGTGGGGCTGCATTTTATTAAAATTATGCAAATGAGAAATAGTGAGATAGAAAATATTAATAAAATCTCACTTTTTGCACCAAATTTGAAATCATGTAAATCCTCCCCCCAGATTACCATTAAGAACTGCAAAATATCTAAGCTGGTGGATCACATGAATTGTAAACAACCGGGATGGTGCAGATTAGAATCACAAATCAAGATGACTGTGTATTCAAGCTGGGGCAGCTCGGAGAATGTGGATATCAGGCTGAGCGTGGAATAAAAGTGTGTTTTCTGTAAAGCAAGGCCTTCTTATCGAGTCTTCTTTGTATCATGCTTAGCACCATGATGCATGCAACTGGGGGCTAATAAACATTTATCAGAGTGTACCTAAGGCAAGTCGTTTCACTCACAGCTGTGACCATGATGTGGAGCCTGAGTCAGGTTCCATGTTCCCTTTGGTTGCCGGGAGCAAACCAGTTCCCCACACCTGGGCCCACTATGAGCAAGTCTATCCCCTCCCACTTCCTGCACCGCCCCCAACAGCACTATGTGGCTGCAGCCTACCAGGGCAGGAACAGACTGCAACATAGAAGCTGCTCTCTCCCCTGTCAAATGTATGGAGGGAGGGATATGGGAGAGGAAGGAGCCACCTGGATTTCAGTGTCTGGAAGTCTCTGATAAGTCTCCCAGCAGCAATGTGGCAGCCAGGGTGGGCCCAAGGATGAGGACTAATGGAAAGCTCACACAATACCCTTGCAAATCACTTTCTTAGAATTAAATGAATTTTTCATGTATTGAAGTTCCTTCTTGATAGTTTTCCTACTATTAAAGGGCAATCCCTTACCCATGACGTTGGTGGCATTATTATTTTTTGAAGGCTCAGATGCTTGGATTATCAGCAGCTTGCTTAAATCAGAAGTTCCTTGAACCTAGAGGAAAAAAGTCAAAACTAGTCTAAAGGGCATTCTTTGATCTCTAACATAGCTGCTTCTCAACCTTTCTAAAGAATGTAAGAAATAAGCCAAAGCATAGAACTGAGTCTTCAACCTAGGCTGTATCTTTTTTATTTCAAATCTTCTTTGATGTTGTTTCAAAAAGTCTTAGATCAGCATACTTGTTTTGTTGTTGCATACTTATGAGAGGAAATTTCTACATCTTACTTGTAACTAGACAGGAAATCCCAGTTTGGAAAGCAAGGAATGCCCAGCACGCAACGAGGTGCTTTTATTCCCACATTGATGCCCAAGGGCTCAAGGCCCAGCCTTCCCAGGAGGGCAGGACTGTCTTCCTTCCTTAGAGCTTTTGTCCCACATGCACAAAATCTGGCTCTCAGAAGGCCCAGAAGCAGACAAGTAGTAATTATAACTCTCATTTCTAGATGCCGCATATTATCTCATTTAATCCTCGTAAGGACCCCACGAGATGGCTGCGTCATTACCCCATCTTACTGAGGAGGAAAGTGAGGGTCTGACAGGTTAAGCAGCTTGCCTGTGCTCGTGCTCTACATAGGAATGGGGATAAGCGTGCCTGACTCCAAACCCTGGTCTCTTAACAAACTGAACTGTAGGCCCCTTGCCGCTTACCTCCACCCTTCATTTCATCTGCCATTAAAAATATTTAAATTACTCTCATCCTCTGAATTGTTGAAAGGGACAAAATAAGAATGTTATGAAATTGCCAAATTCACTTTTTAGGTTTACCAACTTTTCCAGGACAGAAAGCTTGATTTAGTGAATGCCCTCTCAGTCTGAACAGGCAGAAAGGGGAGAAACTTACTATCAAATCAGAGAGATGTCAGCTTTTCTCCTGGCCTCTTGATCCTCCCCATTCCTGGGTGCCACCTTCCTGTCACCTCTGCCGGCCAATAGCAGGTGGGTTGGCCCGTTAGGGACCTTGCTTTTATCCTCCCCTTGCCCTGTTATGTCCTAGGTTCACACTTCCGCCTCCTCACAGAAGCATGGAACGATGAGGTCAGGGCCCAGGGCCTACTATCAAGTCACACCCGCAGCCCCTCACATGGCAACAAAGTGCTGTAGCCCCCACTCAACTCCCTTCCCATCAGTCAGTGCAGATACTTCCAGAGCCACCTAGAATACGGCATCATTGCCTTGGTGGGAACTAGGGAAAATGCATTGCATCCCATCTTTCCTCTGGGAAGGCACAGCTCCACACCAGGGCAAATGGCTTGGCAAGAGGAAAGCAGGCAGATTCCAGCCCCCTTGCCCCTTGGGCACACTCTTGTGTAGGGCACCTGTACTACAGTACACGCAATCCCTGGGCACATTTTCACTTTTATTAAAGGCAGCTAAGAACTGCAGATTCTATACAGGTTTAATTTATTTTTAAGGTGGTCAGTTCAGTTTTAAAGTCATTTATGGGGCACCCTGAAAAGCAAAGAACCCTTTAGAAATTATACTCCTTACCTGCTCACAGGTTTTAGGTATAATGCAAGGTGCAAAATATGGTTCCTCCGTCTTAGTATCAATTACACTGCCATACACAATAATAACAAATTTCATGGTCACATTATTAATAGTCATTTCATTACAGCTTGATAAAGTCTCCACATATGCGTGATTGAATGACACACACTTTTGAAATGTTAAGTCCTATAATAAAATTACATTTTTTCTGTAAATCATACAAACTGACACATGGTGTCAAGAAGAAAGCAGATTCACTGATCTATCTGAAATATTTGAAGTTATCAGGAGGCACAGGGACCCTGGTACCAACAGACAGAATTTATTTATTTAGAATGGCCTCTGTCAAGTTTCTGAATTCAAAGCTTTTCTATTGTTATTGTGTCATGATCCTGATTTGTCAGCTCTCAGTCAGCCACAGCAGGGTGGTCAGCTATGCCTCAGTGGATTT
The DNA here is from genome assembly GCA_008750895.1 of Mirza zaza. Lineage (NCBI taxonomy): Eukaryota > Metazoa > Chordata > Mammalia > Primates > Cheirogaleidae > Mirza > Mirza zaza. Next base: position 70,911 of record VSMD01047605.1, on the reverse strand, counting down.
CTGTTTGCACGAGAACCAGAGTCTTAAAGCTTCAGAGGTTTTACCCAGCAGTCAGTAAACATCCCACTTGGCAAGTGCACAAACAATAACAAAACGCCAACACAAAACAAAGCAAGGCACCAAGTCTAAACTGCACTTCAAGGCTCAGAATCATGGACTTTAGAACTGGAAGGGAGTTGTTATGGGTTGAATTGTGCTCCCCTGCCCACCCCAAATTCTCATGTTGTAGTCCTAATTCACACTACCTCAGACTGTGACCTCATATGGAAACAGGGTCATTGCAGATGCAATTAGTTAAGATGAAGTTATGCCAGAGTAGGGTGGGCCCCTATTTCGAAGGACTAGTGTACTTGTAAAAAGGGGAAATGTGGACAAGGACTTGCATACAGGGTGAACACCACTGAAGGCGAAGGCAGCCATTTTACAAGCTAAGGAGGGAGGCTTGGACCTAATTCTCCCTCACAGCCCCTTGGTAGAAACTAACACTGCCAACACTGTGGTTTCAGATTTCTAGCCTCCAGAACTGTGAGACAATAAATTTCTGTTATTTAAGCCACCCAGTGTGTGGTACTTTGTCACAGCGGTGCTAGCACAGTAACAGAGGAGCTTAGAGGTCAGTCCAATGGTAGGAATTTCCTGGCCAGAGCCCTGACAGGGGCTGTCAGCTCAGTCTGAACATTTCCAGCCCCCAAAACTGTACAACTACACAAGCCAGTTCTTGAATCTCAGTCACTGACAGGCAAATCAAACACCTACTTGCTGAGAGTGTACCAACCATAAGAAAATTAGCAACGGGAAAATCTAAAAATAAGCTATTTTAGTTTGGTTTTTAAGTGCATGTACCTTTTCAGTTCTGTGGTTTTAGAATGGGAAAGAGATAACATCATCTTATCAGTGCCTGGGTGTTGTTCTAAAAAGTCTTAATTGGCTAGTTCTTTAATGGAAAAATACTGGAGTGAAATAAACCAAAGTATTAAATAGAGATTCTCTGGGGAGTAAAACTAGGGGTAGAAGGTTATTATTATTTTTTAATATTTTATATCTGTATTTTCTCATTTACATAATGAATGTGTTGCTTGTGAATTAAAAAAAATTGCAAAGGATTTTCACCTTATTATTGAGTCAAATCTGACTCCATATAGTTTCAACCCATTGGTCCTAATTCTCTACTCTGGGTTTCATACGACCCTGAATTTGTCCTACTTCTCATGAAGAGGCAATGTAAAAGGAAGAGTTTCAATCCTCTTACCCCTCCAATAAAATTTTTCTGAAAGTCATTATTGCCACATAGTAAAAAAAAAAAAAAAAAAAAAAAAAAAAAAAAAAAATACCTGACTGGCTTGTATGACATACTAACTTTTGAATTTCAACGTTTATGTCCAGCCTCTTATTTCAGTGAATATTGTTTAACTTCAGGTCTGTCACTTTCCCACTTCCTGACTCATAGTAGGGGGTCTGAATAATTATTAATATTAAATAGCATACAAATGTGGGATTGTAAACTGTGCCAGCCCAGGGACAGAGTTGAACCACTATTCCTTGGAAGGAAGGTTCATGGAAGAGACTTAGTCACCTCAACAAAGGCCGGAAATTTCTAATAACGAAGGTAAAGTGGACTCCAATACAAACCAGATTGAGTGTGCAGTAACATATTCTGATTAATGCTATGCTTAGCTCTGGGAGAATCTATCTATTTAATATTTGCTGAATCTACTTTTTATTGTATTAGGGGAGGATTGCAAATAGTCTGGGAAAATTAGCTGTGACAAGAAGACCAAAAATCTGTAGGATGTCGGGAGAAGAGAGTGGTCAAATTCTAGTAATCTCATTCTAGAAAATAAGACACAGTCTTCCTTTCTATCCTTGTTTCAAAAACATGAAATGCATTTTGTAAAAAAAAAAAAAATACAGTACATAAAAATTCAATTCATTCATATTTTAATCATATAACTTACCTCACCAATGAGACTTGATTCAAAATACTGATAGGCAGTATTGAGAGCAAGCTTTAGCCATATTTTATATTCCAGGGATGGCCAGAAGACATCAAAGCCTTCATATAAATCCTCCAGGGAGATAAAGCAGGCCTGAAACAAGACACCAGGTCACAGCAGCTCAATTTGGAACTAAATTATAAGACCGTCGAAAAACAACATGCCTGCCGATCTAATTTTCATCTTACCTCTCGGAAAAACTGTCAATTCTAGCATAATTGTGATACTCTGCCATTTTAAAGCATCCGTGTTGTGAAAAAGGTTGTTTGCTATGTATAAGATGATAAAGTTATGGTCCAATTAAAGTTATAAACTTAATAATAGACCAGTTTCACTTAACAACAGGAATACCCAAAAAAAAAAAAAATAGACCAGGAAAATTTATATCAGTCAATAGGTACAGCGAAGGACATTGCTCCTGAGCCTACGTTTCAGGAACTTAGACACAGAAACAGTCTATTCTTTTACAGTAGGTACAGTGGGCATAGTATTTGTTTCCAGAGGCAAACTGTTTACCTGAATGAAAAAGAAGACTACTTGTTCAGAATTCAAATTAAATGAACTTTAATTAATTCAATTCAGCCTTGTGACTAGATTCATGCCTTCTATACTCTTCTGGAAATGAAATGGTATGAAATGGCTAAGATTACATTGCCTTCTACTCCACGCGCCCCTAAGACTCTGGATCCTGCTCTGTTGCATCCAATAGTCCCAAAAGATTGAGAATTCTTTGCGGTAGGAACTTTAGCTCCTATCTATTTGAATTCCTCACGCCTAGTGGAATGTCAGGCCACTTATATGCTGAATAGATAACTTATTACTTAGCGAGGGAAAAAAATAGAAGAAAGGAACTTTCAAAACAAAGAAATACTCTTTAAAAACCCTCCTCCTATGATGGTGGCTATTTTTTGAGCACCTATATGTGTCAGGCATTTTACAAAGGTATTTTCCTAACACTCATAACATCAAAAGGTAGGTAGGTATTCTCTCTATTTAATAAATAAGGACATTAAGACTTAAGGAGGTTAAATAACTCGTTCCAGGTCCCATGGGCAGCATGTAGTAGAGCTTGGCATGGGAGACCCTAAATCTGCCTTCTCTCAGATAGACTATGCTGCCTCCACTAGCTGGCTGTGTGACTAAATAAGATATCAGAACCCAGAGGAAGGAAAGATGCTGGCATTTTTAATTTACTTGAGGAATAAATAATTACCCATGACAGAATCATTTTCTTACCTCTAAAATTGTTTCACAAATGACGGTATATTCAATTTCACGCTTAAGCAGGCAGCTCAACTCTCCGATTATGTCCCCGCTAGTACAGTACTCTGTGAGCATGGCTTTGGACTCTCTAGCAGGCATTAGGCTACTCTCTATTCCAAAGGTAGGAGGTAAACTATGCAACTGCAAAAGGGGAAAAATGTGCAAATGGAAATAAAAAATGTGAAACCCTTTGATCAAACTGTAGGAGCTCCCACTATTTCTTACAGTTATTCTAATGGAAGGCAAAGATTCTTCATAAATCCTATCAGGTGTGAAGGAAGAATTAGGCTGTTACAAAAATCACAGTTTCTTTCACATTTCAACTCCTCAGGGCAAGGATTTGTTTCCAATCCTTAGTTATAAATTTCCAATTTAGTTGTAAATGACTCCTATTTACAACTTTGTACTTATAACTGTCTCATATAAAAATCCCTCCAACACCACATATACTCACCAGCAAACTGGTATTAACTGAGCAGCACCTAAGTGGACACATAGGTACTACAGTAATAGGGTATTGGGCAGCGGGGAGGGGGGCGGGTATATACATACATAATGAGTGAGATGTGCACCATCTGGGGGATGGTTATGCTGGAAACTCAGACTTGTGGGGGGAGGGGGGAAAGGGCATTTATTGAAACCTTAAAATCTGTACCCCCATAATATGCCGGAAAAAAAATCCCTCCAAAACTAGTAATTCTAGTTTGCAACCAATACAGACCTATTCTGAGTCTACCTGGGCTGATGCCTCAGGTGGAAAATAACTTTTGACTGCATGGGCACATAAATCAGATATTGTGAATTAATATGCTTCCAAACCAAGCCATTATTTCAGTAAAAGCCTAGTCTGTCTTTTAAAGGCTTAAGAATAACTACTATGAAATCTCAAAAGGAAAAGGTTTTAGGATGAACATAGGATGCTCAAGGTACTTCAGGAAGAGAACTGGCAGTAATGGATGGAGAAAGAGGAGAGATGTCAGATTTCAGGGGGAAGCTGCAAGAATCAAGAGGAGAAGAATTATGGAATTTTCTAGAAAGTTTAGCTGTAAACATCAAAGAGGAAGGCAATTGGTAAGGACATAGGAAACAGGGAACAAAAGGACACCTTGTCCTAGTGATTAACATTCAGACTTTTAGAAGCATTCATGCTTCCAAAGGACTTTGAATTTTTTTAAATGGCCCTAATTTTGAATGCAGTTCAAATGACCTATAAGCAATGAAGAATGTCTCTGTTTATTACAAGCCAAGAAAAGAAGATGACATCTGTGGTAGGCAGCATTCTAAAGAAGTCCCCCCAAGATTCCTGTCTGCTATTCAATCAAATACTAATCTCAGTACTGCTATGAAGAGACTTTGCTGATGGAATTAAGGTTACTAATCAGCTGGCCTTAACCACTTTGGTACGAGCATCGACTATAGTCGACAGCCACAGATGAACGCACACAGCGATTTTAGCTGACAGTCGTGATATGACTTGTCTAATTTTTCATTTTATCAAAATAAAATTGTGAACATTTGAAAATCACGTAATGAAAACATATATGTATATGTTAACCTATTCTGATTTACATGACAAGTAAAGCTGCCTGTAAAGTAAAACAAGCTTTCAGCGCTTTCAAGCTTTCCTCATCACACGAGAGCAAAACGGATCTGTCGTCAGTGCACAGCACAGACTATCGTGCGGACTGTGAGTGCCGGCTGTGGGCAGGGTTTCACAGCCCACAAGTGCCGTACTGAAGTGGTTAAAGAGATGATCTTGGATTATTCTGGTGGACCCACCGTAATTACATGAACCCTTGAAAGTAAAAGAGGAAGGCGGAAGAGCCCGTGAGAGAGATGGGGCAGCTTGAGAAGGATTCCACGTGCCTTTGCTTGTTCTGAGATGCGGGGGCTGCATGCAAGGACCAAAGAGGAGCTCTAGGAGCTCAAGGTGGTCCCCAGCTGACAGCCTGCAAAGAAGCAAGGACTTATGTCCTATAGCCATAATATTTTGCCAACAACCTCCATGAGCCCGGAGGCTCAGATTCTGATCCCAGAGCTTCCAGAAGGGAATGCAGCCCTACTGACTCCTTAATTTCAACGTTGTGAACACCCAAACAGATAAGCTAGCAGAGCCCACCAGACTACTGACCTGTAGAACCATAAGATAATGGATCTAAGCTGCTAAATTTGTGGTAATTTGTTATAGCATCAGTAAAGTACTAACATAACCTCTTCAGACCAAATATCATTGAATTTATGTTTTAACCATTTCAGTACCACACTCACCGGCCACAAAACCTTGCCCACAGCCGGCACAATCATAGTCCCCACGATAATTTGTGCTGTGCATTGACGTCAAACCCGTTTTGCTCTTGTGTGATGAGGAAAGCTTTAAAGCACTGAAAGCTCATTTTACTTTATAGGCAGCTTTACTTGTAATGTAAATCAGAATAGGTAACATATACATATATATGTTTTCATTATGTTATTTTTAAACATTCACAATTTTATTTTGATAAATGAAAACTTAGAAAAGTCACATCACGACTGTCGGCTAAAGTCGACGCTCAGCTGTGTGCCTTCATATCACGGCTGTCGGCTAAAGCCACTGTGTGCGTTCATCTGTGGCTGTCCACTATAGTTGATGCTGGTACCGAAGTGGTTAAGCAGGCTTAGCTAGTCCAGCCATTGCAGGAAAATTCCCCAAAAGAACATGTGAAGTATGTTGCATCTTTTAAGTATTTGATTTGACATATTTCAAAAATACTGGTAGCAGCATATTTTTGTTTGGATTCTAATGGGAGTATTGCATAGTGGCTAAGCGTATGGATAATGGAGGCAAAGTACATGGGTTCAAAAATGTTCCATGAGCTGATGAGAAGAAATTATATTCAGTAGTTTTGGGGTAGAATTTTCTGTAAATGTCTGTTAGGCCCATGTGTTCTAGAATCCCATTTAAGTTCATTGTTTCTTTGTTTATTTTCTGCTTGGAGGATCTGTCCCATTCTGTCAGAGGGGTGTTAAAATCCCCAGCTATTACAATGCTGCTGTTTATCATTTTGTTTAGATCTAGTAGGATTTGCTTTATGAATCTGGGCACGCCTACTTTAGGTGCATAAATAATTAAGATTGCGAAGTCTTCTTGTTGAATTGTTTCCCTTCACCATATTTGTCTTTCTTTACTTTTGTTGATTTGAAGGCTATGTTATCTGATATGAGAATGGCCACACCAGCTTTCTGTTAGTTTCTATTTGCATGCAATATTGTTTTCCACTCCTTTGCCCTGAATCTGAATAAGTCCTTGTAGGTTAAATGTGTTTCCTGGAGACAGCAGATATTTGGCTTGTATTTTTTTATCCATTCAGCCAGCCTATGTCTCTTCAGTGTTGCGTGAAGCCATTCACATTTATTGAAAGAATTGATAAGTGGAGTGGATTTCTGTTCATCCTGTTGATTGCTTTATTGCTTTGTTTTACCTCCTGAGCCATTGTGATATCTGGGCTCTGAACTTTAGCTTTTGGGTGATTTGGCACTGGTGGGTGTCTATTGTACTGATACATGTACAATGTAGTTCTGAGAACTTCCTGCAGGACAGGTCTAGTCTTGACAAATTCCCTCAGTGTTTGCTTATCTGAGAAAGTCTTTATTTCTCCCTCCTATAAGAATCTTAGTTTTGTAGGATACAAAATTCTAGGCTGGACATTGTTCTGTTTGAGAAGACTGAGAATGGGGCCCCAATCCCTTCTGGCTTGTACGGTCTCAGTTGAGAAGTCTGCAGTTAGGCTGATGGGTTTTCCTTTGTAAGTTACCTGACACTTTCACCTTACGACTGGAAGGAGTGCCTCCTTAGTGTTTACATTGGCCAGTCTGATGACTATATGTTGGTGGTGATTGCCTCTTCACAGTGAATCTCCCATGAGTCCTTTAAGCTTCTTGTACCTGGAGATCTAGATTTCCAGCAAGGCCAGGGAAATTTTCCTCAATTATTCCCCCAAATAGGTTTTCCAACCCTTATGCATTTCCTTCTTCATCTTCAGGGATGTCTATGATTCTTATGTTAGGCCTCTTTACATAATGCAATGTTTCTTTCTTTTTTTTTTTTTTTTTTTTGAGACAGAGTCTCACTTTATTGCCCAGGCTAGAGTGAGTGCCGTGGCGTCAGCCTAGCTCACAGCAACCTCAAACTCCTGGGCTCAAGCAATCCTGCTGCCTCAGCCTCCCAAGTAGCTGGGACTACAGGCATGTGCCACCATGCCCGGCTAATTTTTATCTATATATATTAGTTGGCCAATTAATTTCTTTCTATTTATAGTAGAGATGGGGTCTCGCTCTTGCTCAGGCTGGTCTCGAACTCCTGAGCTCAAACAATCCGCCCACCTCGGCCTCCCAGAGAGCTAGGATTACAGGTTTGAGCCACCGCGCCCGGCCATGCAATGTTTCTTGTAGGCTTTGTTTGTTCCTCTTATTCTCTGTTCTTTCTTTTTGACTGACGTGTTTAACTCAAAGGTGTTTTCTTCAAGCTCTGACATTCTTTTTTCTGCCTTATCTAGCCTACTCTTAAGGCTTTCCACCTTGTTTTCTATTTCCTTGGGTGAATTTTTCATTTTTAGAAGTTCTACTTGATTTTTTTTAATAATTCAATTTTTTAGTGAAATTTTCATTCATTTCCTGCATTGTTTTTGTGGTTTCTTTGCATTGGGTTTTTATTTTCTCTTGTGTTTCATTCAGCTTCTTTACAATCCATATTCAAATTCTTCACCTATCATTTCAATCTTTTTGTTTTGGTTGGTAACCATTGATAAGGAGTTATTGATTTCTTTTGTTCTGATTTATCATGTTTTCAGAGTTCTTTCACTGATTCCTTCTCATCTGGCCTCTTGGTCAATACCTGAGGGGGCTGATCCTTGTTTACAGGCTCTCTCTGGGTCCTCAAAGATTGATCCCTGAGCATGCCAGGGAGAGGAGTGCTGGTACTCAGTTGCCTATAGGGTATTTTAGCATGTTTGATGAACCTCTCAGTTTACCTCTGACCTGTTGTCTTCACCTCTTCCCAACAGTGTGTAGTGAGTTAGGTCAACCAGCTTAATCTCTGAGATGGTGGGTGGTATTTGTGAGTACGCATCAGCCACTCCCTGTTTGCTTGAGTTGGAAGGTGCTATACTTAGCTATGAGGCTGTTCTCCCATCATTGATTGAAGTTTTTTTGTAAGAGCCAGATGCTGGGATGGTCTTTTGTGCCCGTGGTAAGCTCTGGTCCCTCAGTTGGGGCATACAGCTACCCCAAGCTGTAGGAGGGATCCTGTAGCTCCCAGAGGGTTGCTTGATTCCTACTCCTCCTGAGGTGAGGGGAAGAGCAAGACGAATCATGTCTGGATTGCAGAGAGCCTGAGAGGCTTTGCAAAGCCTCAGGGGGTGCTCAGAGGTTCCTTATCTGGCCACTAGAAGAAGCCGCTTGTATGAAGTTCAGAGTAATGTGTGCAAGCCAGGAAGGCTGTTCCCAAGGGAGAGGCCTAATCGCTTGAGTGCTAAGGCCAAGGCCAGACTCTTTCCACCCTTGTCCACTAGCATAGTTTCTCTATGGGGTGGACTGAGTGCCCTCCTTATTTTCTCCCTCGAATTCCATAGCACTCTCCCATTAGATCAGTTTGTGTGAGTTCCCTCACCACCTAAAACCTGCTCTCAAACTATCCCTCAGTTCATGTGTCTGACCCACTAGCATGGGTGTTCAGTGGTAGGTAGGGGGATCCCCAATTATGCATGCCTGTTCCACCACAAGATGCCAAGTGGAGAGAGGTAGGCCTCTCTGTCCAGAGGGGCCTCTGCCAGGAGCATGCTTCCACCTGGGAGAAGTGGCTGCTCAAGAGTTTCTTGGCTCAAGCTGTATTCCTTATTGTAATGAGTGGTGGGCGGGGTCCCTGAGGCATTCGGTTGTCATGGGAACCAGGGGCTAGGCTAATTCACTCCAAGTGCCATGCCCCTATCCAATATGGAGGTTCTCCAGTCAGGGTAATGGATGGGTGTGCTCATAGATCCACGTTCCTCAGAGCCCCTCCACACTTTTCTGTTGGAAATGTTCATGAGGGCTTCCTTGCCACCCAAGTCCAGGACCAAGACTTCTCCTCTACATCTCCCTGTATCACCCTCTTGTCTTGGGGGGCACCAGGTCTAGCCCACCTGTCTAAGCTGCCAGTGCACAATCCCATAAAACACCAGCAGGAAGGAAGCTTGCAAATTGTGGTGGCCCCACTGTCTAGTGGGCTCAGCCAGGAATGCACACCCACCATAGAGAAGCAGCTAGCTGTTCATGTGCTTCTCAGTTCAGAGTATTCTCGCCGTTGCAATGGTGGGGGGGGGGGGACTGTGGTTACTAGCAGCCTGAACTAAAATTCCTTTCTCTGATGCTATGATTGGAGGAGGTGCAGAGGAAGAAGTGTCTAGGTATAAGAAAGTTGGCATTCCAGTCTCTCATGGCACTCTCCCATGGAGTGTCCCTTTGGAACACCCTCACTCCTGGGGTTCACTGGTTCACCTTGCTATTTTTATTTAGCCACCATACCTGGGTTTGTGGAGGCTGAACATGCCTCCACTATGTTTTGTGTCCCGCTGTTCACTGAAGGTAACTAGGTAGGGCAGGGAAACCCCCCTCACCCTTTCACTGGCCTCCAAACCTCTCTGGGTTTGGTCTAAACCACTGTCTTCTTTCTCAGCTTTGCAGTTTTTCTCAGTTGAGTCCCCAGATGTCTCTGTTGCCTTTGTCTGTGACCCACACCTGAGCTGCAACTGCTCTCTGCTCTCCTCAGTCCAACATTCTACCTTCCAGCTGGGGCGATCCGACAAGTGATGTTTCTACTCGGCTATTTTGGTTGATCTCTCTGGGTCTTGTGTTTTTATCCATTCGGCCCTTCCATGTCTTTTGATCAGAGACTTTAGTCCATTTACATGCAATGTTATTATTGATAGATAAGGACTTACTACTTGCATATTGTTATTTAATTAAAAGTTATATTTTTGATCCTCATCCTACTTACCTATGAAGGATCTGACTTTTCAGCCCACTTCCTCATTCTTGGACTGTCATTGCCTTTAGGTGAGTTAAACAACTCCAAGTATTGGTTTCCTTGTGTGAACATCCTGAGAAATATTGCTTCCTCCCCTGATTGTTGGAGGAATAGGAATAAGTAATGGCTAGGCCAGTATTTTGTAAATGGGAAGCATATTTCAGGTATTGAGTATTATTATTATATCTCAGCTGTAGTGCTCACTTTGAGCAGAAATGTTTTCATGTGGAAAAGAGATTGCTAAAAATCTAAATTTCTCCTTATTTTACAATTACATATTTCAAAATATATTTTAAGTAAAAAAATGAATAGCCCCTTACAATTGCCATTCCTGAAATAATTAAGTAGATTCCTTGTGGCATTTCACCGTCTTTACAAATGACATCTCCATAGTCAAAATAAGCAAGTTTGGCTCTATCCTGAATGAAAAAAGGAAAAGAAAAGGAAAGTCAATGCAAAAGGTTCATAGTCTACTTTTTAAAATATAAGTAAGATTTTAAACCTAAAAATGGTTTTCAAGTAGCATAAAAATACAAACTATATTCTTGGTTTACTAATAAATTATAACATTCTCACAAACCACATCAACTTTTAGTAAAAAAGGGACAAGCAAACAAACTGTTGACTTTGTGATTAGTACCTAGCTCAGTAACTGGTATAAACACCCAGTAAAGGTTTATAGAATGAATGAGCGAATTAACAAACGGAAACCTTTTTATTCTGGCCCCTACTTAGGACTTGGGTTATAAACAAATTGCCTGCCTTCAGAAGAAATTTTAGTTATGTTGGATAGATATTTACAATGAAGTGTGATAATTATGACAGGACATCGGGACGGTGCACAATAAAAAATGCAGAAAAATCACAGGACCCTGTCTTGTTTGTTCTGTGAGGCCTTTATAGAGGAAGGGACAGCTAAGCTGAGACATGAAAGAAGAACAGCAGATACCCAGAATGAGATTAGATGAAGACCATTCAGGGCAGAAGATTCAGAAGATGATGATTCAGGGCAGAAGATGTAAAATCCCAGAAGCAAATAGAATGTCTGCAGCTAGGGTAACTGCAAAAGATTCCATATGTCTCAGGCAGGGGGGTGGGTGGAGATCAGGGCTAAGTTACCCATTAGGCATCAGTAGGCACAGTGTCTAGGCTCCACAATACTTTTAGGATCTCACAACAATGTTTTAATGTCTTTTAAAATCTGAAGGAAGGGGAAATTTTTAGGTAAAGAGAAATGTTTTAATACATAATGACAACATATTCATCCTTATACTAACACAGTCATAAAATATAATTTTTAGTACTTTTTAATGAAGATAGAGGCTCACTAAAGCAAAGTGCCAAGGGCCCCCAAAGGGTCATGATGCTCATCAGGCATCTTGCAACTGCCCTGACGTCATCTACTCCCTGCGTCTCTGCTCTCGCCACAGGGCCTTTGTGATGCTCCTTCAACACGCCAGGCACACCCTCTCTCAGGGCTTTGTCCTTGCTGTTTGCTTTGCCTGGAGTTCTCTTCTCCAACACATCTCCATGGTTTGCTCCCTCAACTCTTTCAGATCTCTTCAAATGTCACCTATTACAGAAGCCTTCCCTGACCACTCCATAGAAAATGGCTGCTCCACCATATTCCCTTTTCCCACCTTATTCTTCTCCATAGCACTTATCGCCATCAGATAGATTATATATTTATGTTTTTGGTGTTTGCTGTGTTTATTGTCTGTCTCCATCCATATAATATAAGGCTTGTGAAAGTAGGGACTTCATTTAGTTTGTTCACTGCCCTATCCCAAAACCTAGGATGGTCTCTGGTTCACAGATAATATGCAATTGATATTTGTTGAAAAAGAGTCCAAATTCCTGTGGCAAGACTCAGCTGACTTTGGACAGAGCATGAACTTAAATACACCAAGGTTTTTACTGTTCCCTATTATACTTCACCCCTTTGGTTTTAATTTTATCTGCCTGGCCTGTACAATAATTTAAATTTGAGGCCCCTGTTAAAAAAAAAAAAAAAAGTCTCTTCCAGAGTATGTATCTAGAAGTGCAGAACTCCACAACATAAAACAGAATGGGATTAGTAATAATCAGGAAACATAGAAAGCTCATCCTAAGCAGATAAGCCATTGTGAAAAAAAACTATCTTTGCCCTTTAGGCTCAAAAAGAAATCAACTCTTCCTCTGGGCTCTGCCAGGCCTCCATTTTGGCTTATCCTGAATTGGCCAGCACAGGATTCATGCTTTCAATATGCTTTTCTGCTAATCTTGCATTAGGAAGTGGAAAAATGGAAAACAATTATAATAAAATCTGAGCCAGAATAGAAGACAGAATCTTTACCTTGAAGAATTCAATAAGAACATCTTTATTTTCCAGCCAAATGATGTTATGAAGGTATTTGTCAGGAGTAGGGGGAGGGATTGCCATTGGAAAGTTACTCAGTGCTTTTATTTTTGTAAGGAGTACCTAAAAACAAACAAAATAATGATTATCAGCTCCTGTAACAGAAAAGTGACACGAGGCAAAAACTAAGAAAATCTAAATAAACTACTGTTAGGCAAATGTAACCTTGATTTTTGACTCACAGCTTCTCTCACCCTATTTAAACTCCTGTGACCCTTTTTTGTCCCTATTCTCTGCCTTATTACTATTCTCACTGATTTATTAACTCAGATTGAGTCTATCATCTTTATAATCTGGTTAACACTTACCCTACCTCAACATCAAATTTTCTAAACTTTATAACTGATTGCTGTACTATTTAATGCCATGTTCTCTCAATTTTTTCATGTGTATGATTTGCTTCTCTAAGTCCTAATTTTGGAGGATACAGCTCCAACCTTGTGGCCTCTGAGAAGAAGCCTTCTCTGGCTTCCCCCACAAGGTGAGAGAAAATCATTTTATCTCCTTTTTTCCTATAGTATTGCCTAGGTATCTCCATCATGGAGTCATCACATGTACTATTATTATTTTACTTATATGTATCATCCCACATATTATATTACTTTTGTTGGTTGGATGAACAAATGATTAAATGATACAACAAGGACGCGCCCCTTGACTTTGGGGTCAGTGTTGTAGTAAATATCCCAATTTCCTCAACAGTCTACAGCACTTAGTAGGTATCCAACATATATTTGCTCAATTGAATTGAAGAGATGTTCCTATTTCCTTATGACCTGGCGTAGATAATTATATCCCTTTTGCTGACAATTAGGCAATGAATTAGTAGGCATTCAATAAGTAACTGTTGGAAGATTTAATGTACCTGTTACCTCTCTGAGTAAACCTATAGGGAAAAATTAGTTTCTCTCCTCATACGGGTTATTATTTATTTACCTTAATTAATGGGCATCAAGCATGTGTCTTACACAGCTTCCAAAGTGATAAATGAAAACAATGGAATGCAATACACAGTATGTGTGGAGACGTAACTTGAAGAATGCTCTACAGTAGCCCCTTTCTTCCCTCATTAAGACATTTAGTCATATTACCCATTTAGTCATTTCCTGTGATGTTTGAGAAACAAAAGAGATAAAGCCTTAAAGGGCAAAGCTGGCCTATCCCACATTCATTTCCCTTCTGGGGTCATGGAGAGGGACTATGTCCAGGGAATGACTAGAAGCACAGAGCAGGACGGCCCATAGCTGGGAGCTGCCTGTGGCAAGGAAGAACATGCAACTTCCAGTAACAGTGTATCCGTGGGCAACACAGACAGAATGCAGGACCAGAACTTCCACCTTTCTGCTGTATATTAGGAAGCAGACCCTTGCACAGGAGTAGAAAGAACAGTCTTATTTTGCACAAATACAGTCTTGAATAGAGTTGTAGGATTAAACATGCCTTTCCATCCCTCCCCCCATCTCAAGTTCCTAATTTGTTTGCAAATACATTTATAATATTTCAGAAGTCCATTTATTAGCTAATTAGGATATCTTCCCTGCTCCTCTTCTCTCAGAACTTCCCCTTCCCTGGCCTCCACCAACACACACACACACACACACACACACACACACACCCCTGGTTGGTCCCCTCCCCACCATGTAAATATCATGTGATACCCACCTCCTTTGGCACAGTAAGTGGGACTGGGCAGTACATATTCCAGCAGTGGATGGAAAAGCAGAAAAATCTAGTGAGCCTATAGAGGGAGCCAAAGGAAGATGCCACAGAGGGCAATGCTGATAGGAAATAAAGAATCTGGAAACCTTTCTAGGTCCTCATTTTAAGTCTCTTTCTGTGGCCTGGCCACAGGACCTGGCTATTGTGGGCTCTGTAAGATACTCTGTGTCCTTTAAACAAATCCCCTAGCCCCATTTATTTACTAAACTTAGCTCAAGTTCGTTTTTTGTTACTTGCGACCAAGTAATTCTGACTAATGGAATGCATCAGGTAGCACTGGCATTGGTTGCCACAGGAATTATCAGCGTCTGCAGGCACTCGCAGAGTTAACGCCTGTGGTTAGACACTTTTTTCCAATCTCCCTTCTCATTACACTCTGCTAAAGTAACAGTGCAGGCTGGGGTGTTCAGCTGATGGAATTAAGCAAAATGGGAAATTTCTTGGTTACCTTATTCATCTCAATGCCCTCATATTTATCAATAATGCCTCTTGAGCAAAGGAAGGTGAGATTTTTCAGAGATTTAGAAATCACATTCCGGATTGCCTGCTTAGTCTTCAAAGCAATGACAACATCACGACCCTCATGCTCTATGAGTCCTGAAGCAGATAAAATTCAATAGGTAACCCATCCAATAACCACAATAACAGTTTATAATTTCCAAAGTATTTACACAATAGCCTTTTATTCTAGTTTCACACAGAACTCACGAGGCCAGTAGGACTAGAGTTATTTTCATCTCCATTTTATGGATGAGAAAATTAAAAACTGACTTCCTCCACCAGCTACGAGAAAATCTCTCTCTCCGCCTTATTCCCATGACATCTCCTCCAAATCTCTATTGTGGAACTCATTACATCACAGTATTACTATTTTTTACTTATCAGTCTCATCCTCCATATTATGTCATTTTTATTGGTTGGATGAATAAATGACTGAATGAAAAGGCCTCTGAACTTTGGCTGATGGGTCTTTCTGAGATCAAGTCACACATTCTTTCCACTTTAATAAACCTGAGAAGTCATGGACTGGACTGTGAGTCAAGGTTAAAATTGCATCTGTTGCATCTTTGTAATCCTAACATTGAGCACAATGTCCAACCTATGGAAGGTACTTACTCATTTTTTAACTGAAATAACTGACCAGTCAAGTGAAAGGTAGCAATGATCCAGAGGTTTTCGTGTCAGATATACCTGGGCTAGAGACCTGGCCCACCACTTTCTAGCCATATGGCCTCAGGCAAGTCAACCTCTCTAATAATGGTATTTGCCTCATGGAGTAATTTTAAGGATTAAATGAGATAATGCATATAAAGCAGTTAACAGTTCCTGACATAATAAGCACTCAATAATCAGTTGCAGAAGCATATGGAACCAGACACTCCCTTTTAGAGGACCGAATCCAGAAAACTTTGTAACACTCCATACTGATCTAAAACATAATATAAAGCAACAGTTCCTAGGCCCCTAATCTTTAAAAGCGCAGAAATAAAAATCTGCCAATATGCAAATGAAACAGTGGGTCCTGGATTTTCTGACACTGTGCCAAAATATTCTGACCTACTGTCTCCAAATTTACTTTCATTCATTAGACCATGTTTTTTCTATTTTGATTGGAAAGCATGATCCCCATAAATCCATATGGCATTTTACAATTTGGTCATGAGTACAAAGTCATTTTACTTTCTTTCTTTTCTGATAGCCTCCATTTATTAAGAGCCTACCATATGCTTGGCCCTCTCCCAGATGCTTTTGGACACACCAAGAGCCTGGCCCACAGCCCCCACCCCGTATGAGGGAAGAAGAACCTCGACATAAAATCCTTGGGCTCCTGCTGTGTGCTTCGAGTAAAGGGGAGTGACTGTGGATGCTCAAGGAGTGACAGCCTTTGCAACCTACACTCCAGGGTGTCCTTGCAAAAAGGGGAAACAAAACAAAAAAACCTTTTGTCAAAGGTAACCTTCACAAGTCTTTTTCTTTCAACCTTAAGGACTCTGACCTTACTACCTTAATACACTTTCCACACTCCTCCCATTGTTTCCTCTATTTTCCCAACTAATAGGACTCCTCTAACTTCCTGCACTTATCTGTTGATACGCTCATGCACTCCAGCAGACTGCACTCTTTAAGGTCTACTCATCTTTGTTTTCCAATACCCGGCCCATTACCTGTGTTCAATAAATACTTGTTGAATGCATAAATGAATAAGTGAATGAAAGCACAAACTTGTCTTCCTTTGGTTAAATTATAGGATAATAAGATGTGACTTCAGAAAATCAGATACTTTAACTACCTACCTAGTTCTTTGATAGCATCTCGCTTGTTGGTTTCCAAAATTTGATATAGTTTCTGTAAGAAATTAAGAAAAACATGCATTTCTTATTACACTAAGTACACTTCTGGCTTTACATTCTGAGAAAAAGAAGTATGGTAGAGGAAATCTCCATTAAATTTACGAGAGTTTGGCTCAATTCTTCCCTCTGGGTCAATTCTATTGCTTTCCCCATGTTCAGACATGAATTGCAATATATGTTGTGCAGTCAGTAGCTTACATAACTACTGTGCCTAATAGTTCTCAGAAAAGATTAGTATGCATTCCACTGTGCTCCAAGGAGAAATCTCACAGACAGAAACTGATTTGGGGATGAGCAAACTGAGCAACTATTCAGGAAGCCAGTCTATTCGGAGCACAAAAATAAGTGGAATAATGGGAAAATGTGGTATTGATTAGTTCATGTTTCCTACAGATAGCTCCTTACATAACTGAAGAAATAACTCCATTCCCTGTCCAATCAATCATACAGCAGATATTTGCTGGATGCCCACTGTAGCCCAGGCACTGTTCCTCGTGAAGCTTACTCTCTAGCTGTGAGTCTTTAGGCAGCTTGTACTTGACCACACCAATGGTTCTGAGACCAAACATCTGACAGTTCTCCAGGGTTGTCAGGTACACATGTCTGAAACATTGCACCCAAATAATACCCGGCAGAGTGCTTTTTATAAGGAACAACTGGTTTGTTACCTAAAGTTTAAGCAAAGTTAAGTTTTTGTTGGTTTTTTTGGATTTTTGTTTTAGTGTAGAAAAAAATCACATGTAATAAACCTCTCATTGTGAATATAAAAATGAGGTGTATAATTTTTATTAAATTGTTTCTTCTCACTTAATAACATTGAATCAATATTGGGAAGGTGCCAAATTACTAGCCTGTCTATGGCACCAACATACCACGGTCCAGCCCTGTTTGCATAAGTGCATAGACAGCAGCTAAACCCCCTTCCTACCAAACCAGACTTACGATGACACTGTAAGACTGCTCTAGAATGACATTGCACAAGAGGGCATAGGAACTGGTGCCTGCCTACAAAGAGAGTATAATCATGAAAGCATGGACATATATTTACTTCTCTAAAGGCAAGCTGCCACAGGCCAGTTTCCAGAACCAGGTCACTTTCAGAATAAATACCAGTTTGATAACTAAACACATCTCAAAAAGGCATTCAAATCTTTACCGAAGTCTCCTTTAAAAATGCCAATGTAAATTTATTTCATCTCTTACATATCAAGCCAACTTCCCCTAAATCTCCACATCTTCTCCCAACCTCCTTAAAACACATTCTTAACTGCCCCTACTGGCTCTTGTTTCTCTTTTCTCTTCTTCCTGCTTCTGAAATCTCTTCTCCTGTGAATAGCTCTACGATCTTTCTAATTGTAGATTAATCTAGCCTTTCAGTAGTTCTTTTAATTTTCTTCTACATTCTTCAATGTAAATCAATAGGATAGAATTCTGTTATACATTGTGTTTGATCCAATAAAGGTAGGTATCTTTACAGCCTTCTTCCCTCTTCTGACTTAAATAAGGAAACAGCCCCTCTTTCTTAGCTAAAAAACAGCCATCACAAAAAATAGGCACCACAACCAGAAGACATAACCTCCAGCCCATCTGTGGTTTTATGTACACACACACAACCATTGTATCCAGGGCTTTAGTAATTAGGATTTAAATTCATCATCGAGTTAGGAATCAGGAGTCTCACTTGGGCTGAGAAAATTTCTTTCAACTATTAATACTGTTCAGTTTAGACCCTCATCTACACATAAGAAAATATAACCAAAATCACAAAACACTGGGGAGTCAGGGAACAGAATGAAAGACAGAAACCAACCACAGAAAACAGGTGAATAAACCCCAAGCAAATAGAATTAACACACAAAGTAAAGAAACTTAAAGAGATTAAAGAGAATATCATACGAATTTTTTTTTAAAGGAAATAGTTGCTATGAGAAAGAAGCAATCCCAGTTTTGGGAGATCAAAAGTGATTATCAAAAAAAAAAAAAAGTACGGCTTAAAATATGGGCTGAACAGCAGAGTGAACACAACTAAAGACTGAAGTACTAACCTGGAAAATCAAGCTAAGGGATTGTCATTGAAAAAAAGAGTTGAAAGTTATAAGCAAAGTCGAAACAGGGACTAACTCTAAAAATTCAAAAATCTGTTTAAAATGGTGCAAGAACAGAAAACACAAACAGGGGGAAAAATAAAGAAATAATGAAAGAAAGATGGGAATCTTTAGATTGTAGGTCCCACCAAATACTATGTGGGAAATAATGTTTTTAAACCACACCTAGACATATATTGGTGAAATTTCAGAACTTCAAGGATAAAGAGAAAATTTTAAAAGCCTCCAAAGAGAGAAAAAAGTCTCTACAAAAGCACAAGTAAAATGCGACATGTCAGCAATGTTGAAGAGGGGTAACATCTTCAACTTTTGTGCAAAAAAAAATGGTTTTTGAGAGTCAAACTATTAATTATGAGAGCAAAATAAAATAATTTTAGACATTTAATTCCATATTTCCTATGACAAAAATTACGGGTATAATTCAACATAATAAATCAAATGGAAAATAAGAACAGGTTCGCAGGGTTCAAGAAAGAGTGACTGAGGAATATCACCAAAAGAAAAAAATTCCTTAATCCATTTGAATGCTTCATTTAAAAGAGTCTCCTTCAAGTAGCAAATTTTTAATAACATCAGATCATATTTCCTTTGTTATGAACTGAATCAAATGATAGGTTCTACAGTGAATAACTTTTATATGATCATAACAAATTAACAGTTTTTATTTTCCATTTATAGAGTCGCCTATTAAAAAGGATGAAGACTTAATTATACTTACAAAATGGAATGTAAATGTTATAAACCTTTACCCTATAAGAATAATAGCTCTGAAAATTTAAGATGGGGAGGAAAAGAAAAGGTTAAAGGAGAGAAATGTTCTAATCTCCTTAACTATATGTGCAGGCCAGGCATGGTGGCTCACACTGGTAATCCCAGCACTTCGCAAGTCCAAGGTTGGGAGGATTACTTGAGGTCAGGTGTTCAAGACTAGCCTGGGCAACATAGCAAGACCCTGTCTCTACCAAAAAAAAAAAGAACGAAGCACATATTATTAAAATTATGGTAAGCAGTAGAAGAATTTAACACAGGAATGGTTACTGGAGGCTCTCTCTGGGTAGTGGTAGAAAGCTGGGAGAGATACTTTACTTCTTTTGTGATGTCACTTTCAACTTGTAAAATTATGGGTGGTTATTTTTTGCTGTTTTTCTCTGTGTTCCCTCCTATATTTACATTCCAAGACCTTCCCCTTTAGGCTATGCAGAGCCACTGAATATTCTTAAGCAGATAGTATGTAAGAAATGCAAAAAAGCCCTTTTGTTACTAACTTGCAGAGAGTGGCCTGGAGTGGACAGACCGGAATGAGGGAGCCTGCTCAGGAGGTGATTTACTCCATCTGCATGCTGCCATTTGATACCTACTGAAAACTGCCTGGAAATGAGGAGGGTCTTGAATGTTAAAAAAGTAAATAACACTATTTGCCACTCCACAGTACCAAGATGACAAGTGTTCACTGTTCAATCTTTGTTCTCTTTTCCTCACCGCTCAAGACCTATAATTTCTTTGAAGCTTTGTTCAAGTCTCAACTCCTGCATAAAGCCTTTTCAAAGTGCCCTATCTTTTAGAATGTTACAAAGCCAGAGGGAATCTCTTCTCTACTCTGCACTCAGAAAATAAATTGTATATTTGCTGCTATGAAGATAATAAGTTTGATACTAGCCGAAATGTAAAGATCAGAGACTATTCTCCTCTGAAGCACCTCATATAATGTGATAAATAATTGAATCCCCTTGAACTGTTGGAATTTGTCGGTTTGGCCAAATACATGTAGAAATGGTCTTAAATTACATAAAACACCTAAGTGTTGTGTTTTTTTTTCCCAAAATGACCAGTGCTTGTTTCTCACCTGATATATTGATTCACGGCTAGAAATTTGTTTTATTAAAAGTTTGGCATCTTCTTGACTTTTGACATAGCCTTTTGTAATACTATACATCAAGCTGAGGCGTTTTTTGATCTGCACGTCTGTGATATCTATGAGCATTGGTATTATTGTCTGGAATAATAGGGAGGTAAAAAAAAAAAACCTGTAAATTTGATGACACAAAACACCCTCTAAAGCAGAAGCTCTCAAAGTGTTGTCTCTAGACTAGCAACAGCAGCACCCAGAAACTCGTTAGTAATGCACATTCTTGGGCCCCAGCCCAGACCCGCTGAGCCGGGTGCTGTGGAGTGGGGCCCAGCAATCAGTGTTTCAACACATCCTCCAGGTGAGTCTATGCATACTCAGGTTTGAGAGCCACTCCCTAAAGAAATTAAAGCCTAATGAAGAACTGACTTTGTTAGCCTTAAGGGGAAGTTTCTAGCATTGCCTTTTGCTGCATTCTCTGTATTCCCAGATTTCAGTAGACAAGACTGGTGGCACTGTAACCTAGGTGAGAGTTACTAATTGAATAAATCATCTCTCTGCACGTTAGTTTCTTCACATGGAAGATAAGGAACTTAAAGTATCTAAGATCCTTCTTAGTGCTAGATTTCTCTAACCATAGCTGAGGCAGGCCAATGTAGTGACATAAGAGAATGAGATTTTAAATATAAACCTCCCTGGGTTCAAATACCAGCTCTCCTATTCATCAGCTCTGTGACCTTGAGCAAGTTACTCAATGTGTTTGAGGATTTGGTTTCCTCAGATGTAAAATGAAGAAAATAATATCTAAATACCAGAATTCCAATGAAGCTGCTTCTCAAAAGCAATGCAGTCAGTCACACAGATGGGCACTCGCACAGAGTTAAAGTGGTGTCAGAGCACAAGGGCAGGTGGTGAGGGGCTGGGTACCACGGGAGAAAAAAGCGAACAGGAAAATAGCACCATAGTGAACAAATTACAAGAGCAGAGAAAGGAGAGGTTGTTTTAGGTGCTACGTTTACTTGTGAAACTTTAGGCAAAGGGAGAGATATTTATTTATTTATTATTATTATTTTTTAAGCCTATGGCACCCAGTATTCCCAGGTGGTCTCCCATCCAAGTACTAACCAGGCCCGAACCCTGCTTAGCTTCCGAGATCAGACAAGATCGGGCACGTTCAGGGTGGTATGGCCATAGACTGGGAGATATGTTTAAAGAGGATCCTTTCAAAGCTTTACTCCATGATGCACTGACATCCCCTGAGCTACCCCTTAGATCACCTGAAGATATCCAATATTCTTGCAAGTTTTCCAATGCAGATTTGTCTCTTTTGAAAGCTGCATTGTGCTGAGACTGGCTATTAAGGCACCTTAACTTTACAGAGTGGTGACACCTACCTCACAGGGCTGTTATAATAATTTACTAGATAATGTATGTAAAGTGTTTAACATGGTTCCTGGAAAATAGTAAGTGCACAATAAAAAAGCTAATAGTAATAATATTAATTCTTTAAATATAGTTCTTTCAGATTTGTCAGAGCGTGCCAGACCAAAGCGGCAGCTGGTGCAGAACATTGCTGGCCACAATCTAGATAGACTTGGCTTCCACAATAATACATTTTTTAAATCTTTGTTTCATTTTAAGTATTTTTCACAAAATATTACTTCTAAAATAATTATTTTACATTCCTTAGCATAAGATAAATACTGACTACCTAAAGAAATTTCTACCTTCCATTTTAAGTCTTAGCCTCGCACTACACATTCTGATTTCTAGAGACGTCTGTGTTATGGTAGAGTTATATCTTACATGAGCACTTCGCTCTAAACTCAGCTCATCAGGCAGAAATCACATAGAATCAAAATTATCCTTAAAAGAAGGCTTTGCATATACAACTCTATACAGTAATTCTTATGAACTCTAAAGTTTGGTTACACCAATATAGAGTAAAGGAAGGAACAAAAAAGAAAGTCTGTACACACAAGCTGGAGATGCGAACAATTCTGCCTTACAGATAACTATTAAATTGTAAAAAGGAACAAATCAATGTCTTTTGCAGCAATTTGGTTGGAACTTGAGATTATTATCCTAAGTGGGGTATCTCAAGAATGGAAAACCAAACATCACATATACTTTCAAATAATTTGGAACTAATTGATAGGTACACATGGACACAGAAAAAAGTAAAAATCGTGGAAATGGAGAAGAGGAGAGGGGGGAGAAGAGGAGGAGTAAAAACCTACCTAACAGGTACAATAAACACTATTTGGTTGATAGGCACACTAATAGCCCTGACTAAAGCATTATAAAAGCTATCTATGTAACAAAAACATTTGTACCCCCTTAATATTTTGAAATTTTTAAAAAATTAAATAAATAAATTATATGGAGAATGGGCACTAGGTGGAGGATTCTGATGTGTGCATTTTGCCATCAAGGTTTATAGCAATTTTTTAAAAATCTTAAGCCTCTATAGCTTCAAGACATACTAATAGTCTTGTTTGATGTAATAAGAATTAAACAACAACAAAAAAAATAGAGTGGCAAGTGAAACCATATAAAGCTCCCAAGTTAGAAACTTATATAATGCAATGCCATTGGAAAGAGAAAGTAGGTGCAAGAGTTGAAACTGAAAATTTAAAAATCTCTCTTCAGAATCAAAATCAGAGCCATGGAAAGAAGGAATAGTAATTGCTAAGGAGATTGAAGGCCATGGTAAAGTTAAATTCCACAGGAAGCCTGCTACGTGACTGTGTGGTTATGGAGAAAATATTTCTGTCTCTGCACAGTTCAGGTGATATGAACAAGTTGAAACTTGGAGAACTTGTTTTGGAGAGACCCTGCTTCTAGTGGCACCAAGATTTTCATTCTTTCACTCAACAAATATTAACGAAGTACTTACTATATGCCAGGCACTCTTCTAGAGCCACAGGTTGCATCAATGACCAAAACAAAGATCCCTACCTCATGGAGAGTATGTACAACATACAGTAAACAGGTGATAAATGCTTTGGGGAGAAAAATAACAGTTAAGCAGGTGGAAGGGGATCACGAGGATGGGGTAGAAATCTGGGGCTGTGGAGGGCATGTTGCCATTTTACACAGGGTGGTCAGGGAAGGGTTCTGTGACAATGTGAGATTTGAGCCATGATATGAAGAAGGTGACGGAATGAACCAAGCAGACACCTGTTGGGAGAGTTCCATCCTATTTCTAGTCTAGAAAAAGAGACAGCTCCTTCCCTCATTTCTTTCAAAACAATGAGGTTTCTTAACTCATTTAACAAACAATGTAGGAAAAAAAAAACCCTAATATTTAAAAATGTGAAGTCTTACCTTTAACATAGGAATAAACCTAATTATTCTCAAATATCCTGTTAATACTGTAAGCTTAATAAGAACCAAGTTGTCTGGTCTCAATTTGACAAAGTATAAACAAAAGACATCAATGATTCCAACGACCACAATTAAAAACTCAAAAGTATTCCAAAGTTGTTCAAAATATATCCTTTTCCAAATTATTATCTGTTTAGAAAACAAATAGATTATATGTCATTTCATAGCACCTATACAGTGATGTGGGGGGAAAAAATCTACAAATTTAATGGTTAAGTCCTCAACTACAAATGAGTTATATTCCAAAGGTTGAGCTTTAAGTTATTCATTTGGAAGCCTCCCAAAATTCTTTTTAATCTCCAACATCAAAAATTATCATTTAATTCAAAATACATAATCTATGATGAAGCTGGAATGCTGAACACAAGCATTAAAAAATAGCAATAAACAGGTTCATTGCAATACTATCAATAATAAAGCATGAAAACAATAATGCTGATAAATCATCTTTGAAGAATTTATCCTAAGAAGTTGTTCTCATAGTATGACAAGGAGCTGACAAACCAATTTTTTTAATTTACTTATTTAATAGAAAGTATTTGAGGGAAACATCCATGTCTGGATTTTCAGTTTTCTTTTACCTGATCCTTGAGATTCTCTCTACTTTTATTTTTTTTTTGAGACAGAGTTTCACTTTATTGCCCAGGCTAGAGTGAGTGCCGTGGCGTCAGCCTAGCTCACAGCAACCTCAAACTCCTGGGCTCAAGCAATCCTGCTGTCTCAGCCTCCCAAGTAGCTGGGACTACAGGCATGTGCCACCATGCCCAGCTAATTTTTTCTATATATATTTTAGTTGGCCAATTAATTTCTTTGTGTTTATAGTAGAGATGCCGTCTCGCTCTTGCTCAGGCTGGTCTCGAACTCCTGAGCTCAAACGATCTGCCCACCTTGGCCTCCCAAAGAGCTAGGATTACAGGCTTGAGCCACCGCGCCCGGCCGATTCTCTCTACTTTTATGATACTTATCTGATGTCCAAGACTGTGACTATTATACTGTTTTGTTATTAAACTCATAAAATTCAAAAAGGTTACTAAAATTACAGGATCTCATCAACTATTACAGCAAATGGCTCCTGGTATCAAGTTATTTCAATAATACAACAAAAATGGATTCAAAATATGTTCTTTCTATATTCTATTTTAAACATTTATATTTTAAACAGTACCTTCAATGCTGATTGTAATACATATAAACACATAAAATAGTAGTTTATTGATATCAGTGCTGACACATTTAACTCTCTCGCCATTGGCCACAAATGTATTATCATAGGATAAATATACATAAATGTTATAATATGTCCTGCATATTCAAATTCTTCAGAAAATATAATGTGATATACAAAAATCAGAAATTTATTAGTCCTAAAAAAAATGAGATCAAATAAAATGTCAGATCGCTTAAAAGTATGACAATTAAGAGCTAAAGTTCAACATTAGTTTAAACAAATCATTAAAATTAATTGGTAGAACGCTATAAATAATATAGAAAAATAGCAAGCAAAAATCAAAAGCATACTTTCTATACATAAAGATTATAATGGAGAAAGATAAAAATATGACTCATTAGTCTACATCAGGGATGGGGAGCATTTTTTAAAACCAAGGCTATAGTAGTTAGGAAACAATGCAAAGATTCATAAATCAAAGCAAGAAACAAATTAAGGTAAAAGTGGATTGCACATTGGCATTGTTTAAAATTAAGAACAGGAAAATATATTCTATTCAATAATTACTATGATATATATTTCTTTAAACTTTTCAATCCCTCTGAAGTTGAGCATAACAAAAAGAGGTTCCTGGGAAATATGTCAAGACCCTAGGGTTTTAATTTTTTATTTTTCTGTTTAAACTTATTAAATAGAAGAGAATAAAAAATTTTCATAGATTGTTATAAAAAGTTTTGTTAAAATCTAGCAGCATTAACACTCCTGGTATGTTCTTGTTTTTACATCTTCTATTAGTAGAAAAACCTTATCTCTTTGCTATAAAAAGTATGTGAGGTCACAATTTATATAATAAAATAGAGTCTACCCACATTAAGTAAAATTTGTATTTGGCGATATTTTGGAAAATTGGTTATAGGTATTATTAAGACCATGTTGTGTTTTTTCTAATTATAGACATTAACAGAACCACCCATGGTTCTGTATCATCAGGCACAGATAAAATTAAACAGAGTTGGATCTAGTCCACCAGTTGGATATTTCTTACCCTTGTTCTATGTTATACCCAGAATATGTAAGCAGCCCAGTATACAATATGATCCTAAGACATAGAAATTAAAACTTGAAGAATCCAAATGGTCCATTATGACCATCCTTTTCTTCTTCTACCCTACTCTCTAATAAAGACCTTAATGAAGTTGCAAGAAGCACAAAGGAGGAAGAGAAGCAAGCATTCTGTTCATTCCCACCCAATCAATAAGGGCCAGCCACAACCTTAGTTTTTTTTAAATAAGAAAAATCAAGGTAATCTATTCTGACAATGTAGAAATGGTCATATTTTCAAGTATATTGCTATTAAAGGTTCACAGTACTTACCCTGGTAGAATAAAAGGTATCTTTTCTTGACGATATTCCAAGAAAGTTAAAAAGTTTTTAAATTTCATAAGCCAATTTCTGGCTCTTACATAAGTTGAAACATCATATATACTCATGAATCTAACAGAGAAAAATACGCATGTGTGTTATAATAAAAAGCAAGTGCTATACTTAGGATAATATAAATGGAGAAGTTATGCCCAATATAAATTTAATATGAACCTCTTAAATATGCTCAGTCCCAAGCCTCTGCATCCATCCACCTATCCTCCCATGGTCATGGTACAGGAATATTTTCAGCATGAGACTCCTGCTTCCCCTGTTCCTGCAACCATTCCTGACCTGAGGTAGAAAGTAAGTACACCTTCTCTAGACCAATTTTGTGGGATTAAGAATCAAGTCTCTCTTTGTCATGGGTTGTCTAGACCAAGCCTCTCCAAAACCCTTAAGGTCCTACCCTTCCCAAACTTTATCCCAGGAACTGATCATAGAGTCCCCAAATAGATTATCAGGCTGCTGAAATATTAACTGTCACCCAGCCAGGATCTCCTATCATTGTTGCCCCATAGCTTTGTCTTAGACCACCCATTATCTCGTGTTTGCCAGGACTGTGACCAGATATCAGTAAATCTCTGACACTGAACTTTTCCCATCAGACTTAATTGCATCTAGCAACAGGCATTTGGATCAGTTCCTCCAGAGCCTGCTCCACCCCAGGGATCAGCCTAATAGCAGCCTCCAGGCTTCTGTACATCCTCTATCCAGAAATTAAACGAATATAGTATAAAGGCAAAATAATTATAATAGCAATTGAAGCTATATAGGTTCCATTTTATGGACTCCCTAATCTCTTATCTAATTAAACTGCAGTCAGATCTTCCTCCAGAATTCCCTAATGTCACCAAGGTTATAAAACTTCAGGGAGGAAAATACAAACAAGTAATATGGAAAATACATGGATAGAGGGATGGACAGAAGAATGGACAGATGGACAGACAGAAGATAGATAGATATAGATAGATGAGATAATAGATTGATGAGTCTGGACATTTAATTCTCATTTTGCTCATTCTTTATCATATATTCAATTTTGGAAATATCAATTAAAGAAGTGTTACACTCACTTTCCTCGGATGTGGCAATAGCTTTTGGTTGCACCAATTAATATCTGAGCTGCCTCTGCTTCAAGGATTCCATCATTACACTGTTTTTCAAAACTACTCTAAACATACAATTTTAAACAAAAATTACAAAAGACCAAAACATAAATATAATGTACTATTCTTAACCCTTACATAACCCTCACTATTATTACTGAACTCAATATATGAAAATATACTATTACAAGGAAATAATTATATTCAGTCTTCCCTCTTGGAGCATCTCCAAAAAGTGCCCTAGTAGAAAATAAATTTCATTTGGTTCATTAATCAATATTTACTGAATACTCATTTTTAACAAAGTATAGTCCTGAATATTACAAGAGATACAAAGGTTCCTAGCTTTAAGAAAATGAAAATCTATGCAACTCATAGAGTTTTCTTCATTAATATAAATAGCATCAGTACCACCATCTTTCTACAGCAGAATAGAGAGTGCAAAATATTGATTCTCAGTGTAACTAATCATGTCAACCTCATAAAGAACTATCTAAAGAGAAAGACAGACTGTATTCTCCTGTCAGTACTCCCCCCAAAATAGGAGAAAAATTACACCTTTTACATGCCACAGACATTAAACTCATCAGTTAGAGTTACCTCCTGGGAATACTGCCTACACTTGCTTCTTCGCATACTGACCATGTACTCTTGCCTATCCTTTGTTTAGAAATGTTATCTTCAACCTCCACTACACTTAGCATATTTTCTCAAGTTTTACAATTTTAGGGATGATAGTCACCGCAATAAAAGAGGGAATTCAGTCCATTTATATCTTGAGACGATGGCCATCCATTCATCAGCTCCTTTTCCAGGAGACAGAAAAATGATCCACCTGTAACAGCTTTAATAAAACATATGCAAACTCTGAAACTGCCTTCCAAAGGGCACGGCGGCAGCAGCCGACTACCCCTAATCTGGGGGCTACATGGGCACTTGATGGATTTCTCCATTGTGTAAGGCTCCATGATAGCCCTGGCAAGGTGCCCACTGTAAGAAAGCTGTGTCCCAGAAGTTCAGCCCGGAGGCATACATGCAGTTATTACACCTGTAGTATTACCAGCCCTGCCCATCCAGAAGTAAGCCTAGCTCAAGAAAATTATAATTGATTAATATGATGGAATGTTTGTTTATTTATTTATCCTTTAAGCAAATATTTTTTAAATTCCTACTCTCTTCCAAGCCCTGCATTAGGGCAGTGAAATTATACTCCAAGGCCTTCTGGAGCTCACAGTCTAGTGGGGGAGGGAAAAAGAAGTATATAATTATAAAACAATGTCAGAAATGTAAGAGGATAAAATTAAGCACAGGGCATTAATCAAACTTGATGTGGAGAGGGAATAAGAGAGATATTCTTGGAGGAGATGCTCCAATTGAGTTTTAAGGGTGACCATGATTATCCAGATGAAGACTGCATCTTAATCTCAAGACCTAATCTCAATAGGTAAACTTTTTTTGGAGTGTGATATACTCATCCTGTGAGATTCTCCTGAAAACCCCAATCCCTGAAAAACTATGCAGGGTGAGGAAAAGGGAGGAAGGAGATGCTGCATTCAATATTGCCTCTTAGAGAATCTGAATGTACACCAGCATGTGATAAACTCTGAGAAGTTCTACAAGAAATTCCAAAAGATGTCCATTTACCTTTGTTTAAACCAGCATTTTCCAAACTAATTTGAGTATGGAAACTTTTTGTTCATGTAGTCCCTATTAACATCCCATGGAGCGAGTGTACTTTGGAACTCACATTAAGAAATGTAGGCACTGAGGAGTCATGTAGACTTTTAAGCAGGAATGTGGTGTAGTCACATCTATCTTTTAGTATGTCACTATGATTTGAGAATGGAAACATTGGAGGCAGGGAGACTGGTTGAAGGTTACTATCCAGACAAGAGATTATGATGGCCTAAATTAAGATAAGCAAGGAAGGAAAGGGGTGTATTTAACAAATATTTAAAAGGTAAGATTGATAGAGCTTGGAGGGCGAGGGATGGAGAGGACTGACCCCAGCACCCACATGGTAATGGGCCCATCACTAAGACCAGGGAATACAACAGCAGGCTTGGGATAGTTCAATATGGATTTGCAGTACAGAAAAATGTCCAGGCGAAGATATCTACTCACAGTTGGATTCAGGAATCTAAAGAGCTAGTGGTGAGAGGTTTGGAAGGAATATTATAGATTTCAAGAGCATCCAGAGATAGTATTAAAATAATGAATGTAGCTGAGAATAAAGAAGGTGAGACTGTAGAGAAATAACAGTAGACAGAGTTAACAGTTCTGAAGTGCACCAACATTAAAAGGATAAAAAGAAAAAGAAGAGCTCATGAAGGAGAATATAAAAGAAAGTGGTCACAAAAGCACGAAGAATGCCAGAGCAGAAGGTACCCTTGGGAAAGACATGCAAAGATAACATGGAACCAGTCGCTCCAAGGAGTTGTTGGTCAAAAAAAGTAAACATGGCCGGACGCAGTGGCTCACCCCTGTAATCCCAGCACTCTGGGAGGCCGAGGCAGGAGGATTGCTTGATCTCAGGAGTTCGAGACCAGCTAGAGCAAGAGTGAGACCCCATCTCTACTAAAAATAGTAAAATTAGCCAGGTGTGGTGGCATGCACTTGTAGTCCCAGGTACTCAGGAGGCTGAGGCAGGAAGATCGCTTGAGCTCAGGAGTTTGGGGTTGCTGTGAGCTAGGCTGACTCCAGGGCACTGTAGCCTAGGCAACAGGGCAAGACTCTGTCTCCAAATAAATAAATAAATAAATGGAATGGTAGGTCCTTTTCACAGTTGCCCCAGTGTATCATGCCTACCTGTGTCCATGCCCCTTTGCAACTAGCATATTTGCTCCTCCCAGCAAGAGGTGGAATCTACTTCTACATGCATTGAATCTGGGCTGGCTCTGTGATTTGCTTTAACTAATAGAATTAAGGTAAAAGTGACATTGTTCAGGTTCTAGAGCCTGGGACTTAAGAGGCCTTGCAATTTCCCTTCTTGTCCTGTTGGAACCCAGAAACCACTGTGCTGTGAAAAAGCCCAGTCCAGCCTACTGGAAAAGAATAGGCCATATAGAGGAAAACCACAGTGCCCTGAAAGACAACCAGCATCAACTACCAAACCTGTGAGTGAAGACATACTGGCGCCTCCAACCCTAGTTGATCTATGAGATGCCTACAGACATATGGGTCATCCCAAGAAAGACCAACAATAGAATCACCCAGGTTGCCGACAAACAGAACCATGACAACCAATAAACCATTGTTGTTTCAAGCCTTCAAGTTTTGGAGTGGCTTGTTACATAGCAAATATAGCTAACTAAAACAGAAATCAATACCAACTGTGGAAAGCCTCCATAAGTTAAAATATATGGATGGCATTAACTTTGGGACTGGGTCATGGGCAGAGATTAGACGGGAAGTGAGAAGACTGTTAGTGGAAGCTGGAAGAGCAGTGAGGAAACTGCTGTAGGAGGCTGGAGGGAGGCAGCTGTGCTATCAAAAAGTGGAACAAACATTGGAGGTTTCAGCATATAGAGTGAGCTCCAAGATGGCAGACCAGAGACACCACCACCCAGAGCATCTCAGTAAGAAGGAAAAGTTTTAGAACAAAGAGAAAAAACAAACATATAAACATATATCAGATGAGGGTCTAAAGGAAGGGTACCAGAACCTTCAGGAGACTCTAAGGGAAGAGGCTGCACAGCAGAACTGCAAGGACAGAGGTATCGGCAAAGATCAACCACCAAAAGGCTCAGAGACCAGTGAGAAGGGTAGAGCTCAAGCAGTTAGTTTCTCCCTCCCTCACATCTGAGACAGTTGGTGGGCTCCTGAGCTGCTAGAGGCACCTTCTGCCCACATGAGCCCAGAAACTTCTGCCACCAGTGAGCTGGGAGCTTCTTGCAGACAGGGCACCAGGCTCCCAGTTCTGCCAGGGTGCCTCCTGCCCCACAGACCCAAGCCTGGACAACGGGCACCATATTGGTTCTCTACCTACTATGTGACTTTGTCCTCCACAGGGGGCTTCAACTCCTCAGGTTTTGTCTTGCTCATCCCCACACAGACATTTCCCAACTCCAGCCCAGACTACAGGAGCCACAGGGGTCCACTGGGTCCTGGGTGATCTGCATGACTCCAGAGCCTGGTCATTCTGGGTGAACTGCCTCCCAGAGAGAGGGTTGGAGATAACCAGAGTGCTGGCTCTCCTCCACCCAGACTCTTTTTCTCCCCTTCCCCCAACCCCCACAGCTGCTGAAAGAGACAATTGAGCTGCCACACAGAGACTTCCACAGAGAGTGGGGCTCAGAGGTTTTCTTTTGGGGGTCCTGCAGTGGACTAAAGGGGTGCTCAGACTGTGAGCTCCCTGCCTGCTGGCCCTCCCTGGTGCTGCTTGCCTGGTGGCTCCACAAGAGTGGGGCATGCCCCAAGGTGGAGGGACATTGAACCAGCTTGAGTACTCTGTGGGTGAATTGGAACCAGCATGCTTTTCCCTGGCGTGGTCAAGGATTGATCTCTATGGCCCTGGGAATGGGCCCAGAGGTCAGATCCCATGCCCACAGGTCTCAATTGCATTGCCTGGGTGCACAGAAGGGATATTTGAGAATTAGTCTCAGGAGGTGTGGGTGCCCACAGGGGCAGATCAGTGGGGAGAGTGCAGTGGGAGTTTGACCTGTGGTGTCTTTATGGGGTACCCCTCCTCCCCAAGAAGGGCTGTGCTCCCAGCTTAGGCCAGGATCATGGGCAGAGAACCTCCCAGCCTGCATCACAGTTGTAGGGGAGCTCAGCTGGCTTGAGGTCCTGCCTGCTGGCAGAGACCCAGAGGAAACCACAGAATAAAGGAGGGTGGAAAGGAGTAAGGCTTGCCAGATTGTGGGTCTCAGACAGCCCTACCTCCACACGCAGACTTTCTGGTTGACTGGGGCCACATCAGCCACTCCCCAGCAGCTTTGCCCAGAGGCAAGGAGCAGACCTTTGACCCCTGCTGATGCAGACTTCTTGCCAGCATTTGTGGAGCTTGAAGGCAGGCTCACCAAACCCAGCCACTCCCGGCCTCACTCCCCCACCCACACCTGCTGAGGTGGAGAATAAGGACTCACCTGGAAGTTCCAGGGCCCTATCCACCACCTGGGTCATTAGAGTGCTTCTTCTGAGAAACTAGAACTGGCCACAGAACCCAAAAACAACATTACAGCTTCTTCCTTCTGGCAAGCACCACTTACTAACAGGGTGGTCAATTTGCACACCCTTTACATCATTTATTGACTTAATCATACAGGTTGTGGGTGATTCTCACCCATAAGCAACACATACTGGCACAGAGATTAAACTGGTCATGTCATTATCTAAACAAAAGATAATCCAAAAGTAAGAAACAACAGCTGCCCCAGATGACAAGGAATCAGTGAAAGAACTCCAGAAGTATGAAAAATCAGAGCACAAGGACACCCACAAAATGGAACACCAGCTCTCTAGCAAAGGATATCAACCAATACCAGAATATTGAAATGATAGAGGAAGAATTTCAAACATGAATTATAAGGAAGTTCAATGAAACACAAGAGAAAATAGAAACCCAACACAAAGAAGCCACAAAACAAAAACAATGCAGGAAATGAATGAAAAATACACTAAAGAAATTGAATTATTAAAGAAAAATCAAACAAACTTCTGGAATTGAAAACCCCATTCAAGGAAATACAAAACACAGTGCAAAGCCTTAAGAATAGGTTGGATCAGGCAGAAGAAAAAATCTCAGAGCTTGAAGGCAACACCTTTGAATTAAACAAGTCAGTCACAGAGATAGAGCAGAGAAATAAGAGGAAAAACAAAGCCTACAAGAAATATGTGATTATATAAAGAGGACTAACATAAGAATTATAGGTATCTCTGAGAGTGAATAAGAAAATACACAGGGTTGGAAAACCTATCTGAGGGAATAATTTGGGAGAATTTCCCTGGCCTTGATAGAAATCTAGATACCAAAAAAACTCAAAAGGCTCCTGGGAGATTCATCAGAAAGAGGCAAACACCATGACACATAGTCACCAAACTGGTCAAAATAAGCATGAAAGAGGTGCTCCTACAAGCTGTAAGGTGAAAGTATCAGGTAACTTAAAAAAGAAAACCCATCAGCCTAACTGTAGACTTCTCAACAGAGACCTTATAAAGCAAAAAGGATTGGGGCCCCATTCTCAATCTTCTCAAACAGAATACTGGCCAATGTAGAACTTTGTATTCCACAAAACTAAGTTTTGCATAGGGGAAAAAAGACATTCTTAGAAAAGCAAACACTGAGGGAATTTTTCAAGACCAGACCTGCCCTTCAGGGAGTTCCCAGACTGC
This sequence comes from Mirza zaza, assembly GCA_008750895.1. Classification (NCBI taxonomy): domain Eukaryota; kingdom Metazoa; phylum Chordata; class Mammalia; order Primates; family Cheirogaleidae; genus Mirza; species Mirza zaza. The sequence goes on along the minus strand of VSMD01047605.1, from coordinate 36,774 downwards.
AATACACATGGATCAGCACAATAGACACATACCAGTGTAAAATAAACCAAAAGCTAAAGCCCAGATATGACAATGGGTCAAGAGATAAAACAAAGCAACAAAGTTCTACTAACTACTAAACAGGATGAATAGAAATCCACCCCACTTATCAATTCGTTCAATAAATGTGAATGTCTTGAAGAGACATAGGCTGGCTGAATGGATTTAAAAAGAATAAAAGCCAATTATCTGCTGTCTCCAGGAAACACATCTAATCCACAGGACTCATTCAGACTCAAGGTGAAGGGATAGAAAACAATATTCTGTGCAAATGGAAACCAATAGAAAGCTGGTGTAGCAGTTCACATATCAGATAACTTAGACTTCAAATCAAAGTACATAAAGAAAGACAAAGATGGCCATTATGTAATGGTAAAGGGAACAATTCAACAAGAACAAATAACAATTCTAAATATTTATATACCTAACATAGGTGTGCCCAGATTCATAAAGCAAATCATACTTAATCTAAACAAAATGATAAAAATCAGCACTGTAATAGTCAAGGAATTCAATACTCCACTGACAGAATAGGACAAATCATCCAAACAGAAAACAAACAAAGAAACAATGGACTTAAGCAGAACTCTAGAATAAATGGGCCTAACAGACATTTACATAACATTCTACCCCAAACCATTGAATATACAATCTTCTCATTAGCTCATTGAACATTCTCAAAGATTGATCACATTGTAGACCACAAAACATGTCTCAACAAAATTTTAAAAACTGAAATTATACCATGCATCTTCTCAGGCTATAGTGGAATAAAATTCAAAACCAATTCCAACAAAAATACTCATCTTTAGACAAAATCATGGAAGCTAAACAACCTACTGCTGAATGATAGTCAGGTCAAGGAGGAAATTAAGATGAAAATCAAAAGATTCTTTGAACTAAACGATAAAGAGGACACAAGTTATCAAAATCTGTGGTATACAGCTAAAGCAAACCTGAGAAGAAAATTCACAGCCATACATGCCTACATCCAAAAGACAGAAAAACCACAAATCTACAATCTAGTGAATCATCTCAAGGAACTGGAAAAGAATGAGCAAACTAATCTGAAACCCAGAAGCAGAAAAAAAAATAACCAAGAACAGAGCAGAACTAAATGAAATTCATAACAAAAGAACTATTCTGAAGATTAATGAAACAGAGTTGGTTCTTTGAAAAGATAAACGAAATTGACAGGCCTCTCACTAGCCTAACCAGAATCAGAAAAGAAAGGGCTCTGATAAGCTCAATCAGGAATGAAAAAGGAAAAATTACAACTGATACAACAGAAATACAAAATATCATCTATGAATACTACAAAAATCTCTACACAGATAAACTTGAAAATATGGAGAAAATGGATAAATTATTAGAAACATACAGCCTCCCTAGGCTCAATCAGGAAGAAATAAAATTCCTGAGCAGACCAATATCAAGTAACAAACTAAAGCAGCAATAAAAAAATCTTCTAACAAAAAAGTCCCAGACCAGATGGTTTCACACCTGCATTTTACTGGACCTTCAAAGAACTGATACTTATCCTGTAGAAATTATTCCATAACATCAAGAAGGAAGAAATCCTCCCCAACATGTTTTATGAAGCTAAAATCACTGGGTTTTTTTGTTTTTTTTGAGACAGAGTCTTGCTTTGTTGCCCAGGCTAGAGTGAGTGCTGTGGCGTCAGCCTAGCTCACAGCAACCTCAAACTCCTGGGCTCAAGCAATCCTGCTGCCTCAGCCTCCCAAGTAGCTGGGACTACAGGCATGCGCCACCATGCCCGGCTAATTTTGTTTTATATATATTAGTTGGCCAATTAATTTCTTTCTATTTTTATAGTAGAGACGGGGTCTCGCTCAGGCTGGTTTTGAACTCCTGACCTTGAGCAATCTGCCCACCTCGGCCTCCCAGAGTGCTAGGATTACAGGCGTGAGCCACCACGCCCAGCCTAAAATCACTTTGATACCAAAGCCAAGAAAGGATTCAACAAAAGAAGAAAATTGCAGACCAATATCCCTTATGAATATAGATGTAAAAATTCTCAATAAAATCCTAGCAAACCAAATTCAGCTGCTCCACAAAAATATAATCCATCATGACCAAGTGGACTTCATCCAAGAGATATAGGGATGGTTCAACATATACAATTCTATAAGTGTAATTCACCACATTAAAAAAAAAAAGCAAAAGCAAAAACCATATGATCCTCTCAGCAGATTCAGAAAAAGCATTTCACAAAATTCAGCACCATTTTATGATAACAATGCTTAACAAAATAGACACAGACAGGACTTACCTCAAAATTATTAAAGCCATATACAACAAACACACAGCCAACATCATACTGAACGGGGAAAAATTTCAAGTATTCCCATTTAGAACTGGAACCAGACAAAGTTGCTCTCTATCACCACTTCTACTTAACATAGTGCTGGAAGTTCTAGCCAGAGCGATCAGACAAGAAGGAAATCAAGGGTATCAAAATGGGGATCGTTCTCTGCTGAAGATATGATCTTATATCTAGAAAACCCAAAAGACTGTGCCAAGAAGCTACTGGAATTGGTAAATAAATTCAGCAAAGTCTGAGGTTACAAAATTAATGTACACCAATCAGTAGCATTAATATACACCAAGCACAGTCAAGCTGAGAACCAAATTAAAGATTCACTACCTTTCACAATATCAACAAAGAAAATAAAATACCTAGGAATATATTTAACTAAGGGGGTGAAAGACTTCTACAGGGAGAACTATGAAACACTGAGGAAGGAAATAGCAGAGGACATAAACATATAAAAAACCATACCATGCTCATGGGTCAGCAGAATCAACATTGTTAAAATGTATGTACTACCCAAAGTGATCTACATATTCAATGCAATTCCTATTAAAATACCAACATAATTTTTCACAGATCTAGAAAAAATAATTCTCTTTGTATGAAACCAAAGAAAACCCCATATAGCCAAAGCAACCTGAAACAAAAAGAACAAATTGGGAGGCATCAATTTACCAGATTATGAACTATACTACAAGGCTACAGTAACCAAAATAGCATGGTATTGGTACAAGAACAGAGATCTAGACAGATGAATCAGAACAAAGAACCCAGATATAAAACCATCCTCATATAGCCATCTGATCTTTGACAAAGTAGATGAAAACACACATTGGAGAAGAGAATCCCTATTCAATAAATGGTGTTGAAAAATTGGATAGCTACATGTAGAAGACTTAAATAGGATCTGCACCTATCACCGCTCACAAAGATCAACTCATGATGATAACAGACTTAAACCTAAGGCATGAAACCATAAGAATTCTAGAAGAAAATGTTGGAAAATTCTTATAGACATCAGCCTAAGCAAAGAATTTATGAAGAAGACCCCCAAAAGCAATCACAGCCACAACAGAAATAAATAAATGGGACCTGATCAAAAATAAATAAATGAGACCTGATTAAAAAGCTTCTGCACCACCAAAGAAACTATCACTAGAGCAAATAAACAACCTACAGAACGGGAGTAAATATTTGCACCCTATACATCCAACGAATGGCTGATAACTAGAATCTATAAAGAATTCAAGCAAATCAGCAAGAAAACATCAAGTAACGCCATTAAAAAGTCAGCAAAAGACATGAACAGAAACTTTTCAAAAGAAGACAGACTAATGGCCAATAAACACATGAAAAAATGCTCAACATCTCTAATCATCAGGGATATGAAAATCAAAACCACAATGCAATATCATTTAACTCCAGTGAGAATGGCTTTTATCAAAAAGTCCCAAAATAATAAATGTTGGCGTGGATGCAAAGAGATAGGAACACTCATGCACTGCTGGTGGGACTGCAAACTAATACAACCTCCGTGGAAAGCAATATGGAGACACCTCAAAGAGCTAAAAGTAGAACTACCTTTTGATTCAGCAATCCCATCACCTGACATCTACCCAAAGGAAAAAAGACATTCTATGAAAGAGACATGTGCACTAGAATGTTTATAGCAGCACAATTCACAATTGCAAAGATGTGGCATCAACCCAAGTGCCCATAATTCATGAATAGATTAATAAAATGTGGTATATGTACACAATGGAGTAGTACTCAGCCATAAAAGACAAATTAATACCTTTTGCCAAAATCTGGATGGAACTGCAGACCATTCTCCTAAGTGAAGTACTGTCATAATGGAGAAACAAATACCAAGTGTATTCACTATTAAATTGGAACTAACCCATAAGCATACAAGAGCACAGAGGGAAGTAAAACTCAATGGAAAGCAACTGCGGGGTGAAGCAGACAACAAATCAACCTAATGGGTACTATGAACACTATCTGGGTGATGGGCATTACCTATAACCAGGACTTAAGCATTACAAAAATTATCCATGTAACCTAAAACATTTGTACCCTCTTAATATTTTGAAATTTTTTAAAAAAAAAAGGATACAACCAAAGAGCCTCTCACCTGGACCAAACAAATGGAAATCATGAGACACTGGACTTTGAGTCTGAAAGCATAACTGGGTGAAAGCTTTTGGAGGTCTTGGAAAAGGGTGAGTGTATTTTGCATGTGGGAGGGGTATAAGTAATTATGTCTAGTGGGCAAATGTAGCACATTAAAATGGCTATAAATTCCTTGCCTCTCTTACCATCCAGAGGTTGAGTCTATTGTCCCATGGCTTGGATTGACATAGCCTCATTCACAAGTCTGGCAGTTATGTACTGGCTTTTGGCTATGTGTCTCAGGTTTCCTCTATGTGGCCTCTCATTCTTCAGAGGCTAGGCCAGCTTCCTTGCCTGACAATATCAAGGTGGAATTCAATGTGGAAGAAAGTGGAAGCTACAAATCTTCTCAAGGCCTAGGCTCCAGAGTATTCACAAAATTACTTTTGCCACATTTTATTGCATCAAAACAAGTCACAAGAACAGTCCAAATTCAAGAGGTGGGTATAAAACTACTGCTTCTTAACAGGAGGCTCTGCAAAGAATTTGTGGCCATACTTAATCTTTTACTATGGGTGAGAGCCTTTCAAACTCTGAGAATTGTTTTATTTTATTATTTTATTTTGTTATTTTTGAGACAGAGTCTCACTCTGTCACCTGGGATAGAGTGCCATGGCATTCAGCCTAACTCATAGCAACCTGAAACTCCTGGGCTCAAGTGATCCTCCTGCCTCAGCCTCCCAAGTAGATGGGACTACAGGCATGTGGCACTATGCCCGGCTAATTTTTCTATTTTTAGTAGAGATGGGGTCTCACTCTTGCTCAGGCTGGTCTCAAACTCCTGAGTTCAAGCGATCCTCCTGCCTCAGCCTCACGGAGTGCTAGGATTATAGGCATGAGCCACCTCACCTGGCTGAGAATATCCTAAATTAAGTGTAGAAATGTTTAAAAGAATGAAAATAATTTTTCCATTAAGAAGAAATATATTTTTCAAAAAGAAAAAGTGAAAGAAAAGCAGAAGGAATTTATAGGTTAAAAGAGATTTAAAGGACATATCAATTAATTGCAATGTGTGGACTTTCTTGGAGTACAATTAGAAAATATAGACTGTAAGACAACTAAAGATTTTATTATTGACTCGATATTTGATGTTACTAATGATTATTCCTTTTTAGGTATAATAGTATTTTACTGTATTTTTTTAAAGACTTTAAAATTTAGAGATACATACTGAAATATTTACACACTAAATGATATGATATCTAGGATTTGTTTCAAAATGGTATGGAAGGTGGGGGGCTGAATGAGGTTTGGGATAGGGCAGGACTGGTCATGTGTGGATGATTTTTAAGGCTGGGTGATAGGGATATGGGGGTTCATTACACTATTCTGCCTATTTTTATATATGTTAGCAATTCTCCATCATGATACTAAGGGTTTAAAAGAAACTAAAAAAGAAGCACTCTGGACATAATGACTATTTTATACACTTGTCATATTGAATATAATTTGTTCTACTAGAATATAGTCCCAATTTAAAATGTGCAATTTGACAACTTGATTTAAATGTGATTTTACCAAGTAATTTTCTTATGTTTACAATAGAATATTTAAATACTGATATTACAACATTTTAAGAGAATTTTTGGTTTACCAGATTTATTTTAACTTATTGCATTTCCTCTTTTTGTATTTTTTTAATTTAAAGAGATTTAGGGGATACAAGCGATTTTTGGTTACATGGCTGAATTGCATAGTGGAGAAGTCTAGGCATTTAATATAGCCATCACCTGAACAGTGTACATCGTACTCGATAGGTAATTTTTTATCCTGCACGTCCCTCCAACCTTCCCCCAATGTCCAACGTCCATGAAGTCTCTCTGTATGACTGTGTATGCCCATTGCTTAGTCCCCACTTGTAAGTGTGAACATGCTTCCCACATTTGGGGAATCGCAAAGGTGAGCATATCTGGAGTGCAATGGATAAGACTTGTCCTGGGGAAACCACCTTTGTGATCATGGTATCGTCTCTGCCAGCTAAATATTAATTTATTACATTTCTAAGAGTTAAATAAGCATGTGAGAGAATTTTCTGTAAAAGGAACTCAAATGTGTTAAATTTATAAAAGCAATTTCAAATATTTGAAGATGTTTAATTATCTAAGTATGTACATGGCACCAGACATTATTCTAAGGACTTTCAAAAGTGACTGCTAAAACTTGCTAACCTTAGAATAAGTTTAGGTTTGTACCTTGAACTTAAAGCCTAAGGAAGAAGCTTTTTATATTTTTTAACTTTAATAAATCACACAGTAATTTTAACAACCAACAGACTATCAAAAGGTAAAAAAAAAATTTCTAGTCACCTGAAAACTGTATGTAAGGATTAAAAGCATTGCAAGAAAAGAAATTTAAAAGTGGCTGATGTGAATAGTACCAACCATTTGTATTACAGCTACATGCAATCTGGCTTCTTCAATTAAAACTTCATCTGTTGGGGACTCCTCTTTTTTATTACTTGAAGTGTAGGAAAACTGAAAAGTATCAAAGTTATAAAACATAAAGAGATAAAGTTTTAAAATAAGTTAAAATAATTAGGAACTGGCAAATTCTATACTCAAAAGGTTTCAATAACTCCTATCATAATTGCTGAAATTGCTAAAATAACTCCTATAAATTACTATGTATAACTTGGATAATGTTTTTCCATATAAGAAGTGTTGCTTTCAATCATGGTGAAGTAAATATTCATTCGGGGAGATTCAGAAGCCAAATTCTTCAAACCCATCTATGTATGTATGCTTTCTAAATCAGCCTGTGTTGTCTGCTTTTTATAACACTTCTACAGAGAGAGATCTCTCATTACCTTCACCTTTCGGAAACATCATCTTGGCAGAGGTGAATGATTGATATTCAACCAGCCAGTTTGTAAAATCATCCATTGTCCGGGTACTTGGCAAATAAGGTTGAATTACCAAGACCTTCTCTTTAGAGACAGAACTCAAAGAAGTCCTTTCACCAAAATAGCAAAGCTAGTATTATCTCCACTCAGTTTTCTGATAGCTGAATCAGGTTTTTTTACAATAGAATAAAGCAAGAGGGTCAGACAAAGGAAAGGAAAGGAAGACTATTTTTAGCCAGGTATCAACTCACAGGAATGATATGTTCAATGTTTGTTTTTTCTTCTACGAAGGTCCAATTAACATTTGTCAACATTTTTTCTGTTTTAGATAAAGTTATTGTGTTTTGTATTATCTCCTGTATATGTTGACTGACATTTTCCATGGCCATTTGTCTTGGGAGAGAAATAGCACACAAACCTGTAACAAAGAAAAGAAAGGCCCTTAATAGTGAAGACTGCAAATGAAAGCAAAAATTGTTGCATGATTATGCAGTGAAATCTTGAGATCACTTGCATAGAAAAACCAGAGTGGTTAGAATATGGACTATTTTGTCCAAAATTTTCTAGAAAATTACCCAATGGCTTGTTTCCTTTTAGCTATATAGCTCAACTTCATCAAACTCAACTACTAAAGAATGTTTATTAGTTTTCTTTCCTTCCCTATAGCTAAAGACATGACATTACTTCAAGGCACCCAATCAGTATTTCTCAAAGTGTAGAAAAATATTTGTCTTCTACAGGTAGAAGGGCTGCTTATTAAACTCTGCAAATTCTTGGGCTCCACCTTATACCTACAGAATCAGATTGGCCTGGGAATTTGCATTATAACAAGTTTTATAACTGCTTCTTAGATACTGTATATCAAAATTTAAGGGCCACTACAATATAGATTCCTCAAATTTGACAACTCTGTTTCCTGACCAGAAAATCTGTATGTTCAAAATTTGTAACCCTTTGTATTTTCTTGAGGTATGAATTTGAAGATAATAGCTATGAGACTCACCAGCCAAAGAGAAGAATTTAACTGGCAAATGAGCTTAGCCTACTCATTTCCAATTCCATTGATAAGGGAAACCCCCATCTGCATCAGGGACCCGGACCCCCACCACTCACAGAAGACCCACATCAGCATAATACTAACCTGTTTCCTGGCCCACTAACTAGTCTATTGCCTGGCATCAGCATAACACTAAATCTACACATAATACTATGTTGATCCCTGGCGCATCAACATAATAACCTATGTTGTGATACATCAACCAACCAACACCTTGTACTCCACCCCTCAGACCACCCCAACTTAATAAAAGTGGGAAAAATCGAGTGGACGGTGCTCAGAATTTGGTGGCCAGCCACTCTGAGCCCACCAGCGAATATACTTTGATTTTCCGACTCTCCGTGTGCCTCTCGGTTTGTCCTCGGGACCACCTGCTGTAACACTTGCTGTGACACCATCTCAGTAAAAGCAGTTCTCTCTTTGCAATTGCATACGAAATATCTCTTAAAGAATTAAAACGGTTTCTGAGTGTTTCAGTTTAACTTTATTTCATTCTCCATGGGATACTGTGTGCAATTGAAATATTTGAAATTCGGCGGATTCAGAAAGGTCTGGAGGCATATCCCTCTCAAGTATCAGGGTCAGTTCTCTATGACCCAGAGCAAAGACGCTGAAGAGTCAGCTGTTGTTAGCTTGTTAGCTTTAGATTTAAAATCCTTATGGCTAAGACTGCAAAAGAAGAAAATGTATTCAGTTGCCCAAGTAGATCCTATCCATATGATGAGGCAACAGCCACTCTCCAGTTGCTCCCGGGAAACGTGAGTGTATGTGGGCCACTTGGTGGCACTGGTACGTCTGAATGCACTCCCAGTGTTTAAGATGATCCTGGAGGGATATGAGGAGGGGTCTCTTAACAACAGATGGAGCAAGTTGGTTTGAAACTCTTACTGATAAAATTCAATTCTGTCAAGCTCCTGTTAAATGTGTGCCATGCATAGTACGTCTAGACAGGATGAGCGCTGATTCTGAAAGGATGAAGTACTTGCTGTGTAATCTTTGTTCCACAATGAATAGAAAAAAAGAAATAGAGGAAAAAAATTCTGAAGTTTAGTTAGTACAACCAAAATGTTATAGGATGTGAAAAGAAAAGAGAGAAAGCACTACCATGATAGTAAAACTCCTTGTTGATCTCACCTTTCAGTATCCGAGTAGGAGGAACTACAAGAAAGCAAGCATGGGAGAAACCCAGACGTTATATCTTTTTTTTTTTATTTCAGCATATTATGGGCATGCAAATTTTAAGGTTTCAAATAATGCCCTTGCCCCCATCCCCCCACAAGTCTGAGCTTCAAATGTGACCATCCCCCAGATGGTGCACATCTCACTCATTATGTACATATATACCCGCCCCCCTCCTCCCTCTCACCCACCCAATACCCAATTAATGTAGTTCTTATGTGTCCACTTAGGTGCTGCTCAGTTAATACCAGTTTGCTGGTGAATATATGTGGTGCTTCTTTTTCCATTCTTGGGATACTTCACTTAGTAGTATGGGTCCCAGCTCTATCCAGGAAAATACAAGAGGTGCTATATCACCATTGTTTCTTAAAGCTGAGTAGTACTCCATGGTATACATATACCACATTTTATTAATCCACTCATGAATTGATGGGCACTTGGGTTGTTTCCACAGCCTTGCAATTGTGAATTGTGCTGCTATAAACATTCGAGTGCAGTTGTCTTTTTTGTAGAGTGTCATTTGATCTTTTGGGTAGATGCCCAGTAATGGGATTGCTGGATCAGATAATAAATCCACTTGTATCTCTTTAAGGTATCTCTACATTGCTTTCCATAGAGGGTGAACTAGTTTGCAGTCCCACCAGCAGTGTAGGAGTGTTCCTATCTCTCTGCATCCATGCCAACATCTATAGTTTTGGGACGTTTTGATAAAAGCCATTCTTATTGGAAATAAGTGATATCTCATTGTAGCTTTGATTTGCATTTCCCTGATGATTAGAGATGGTGAGCATTTTTTCATATGTTTGTTAGCCATTATTCTGTCTTCTTGAGAAAAGTTTCTGTTCATATCCGTTGCCCACTTTTCGATAGGGTTGTTTGATTTTTTCTTGCTGATTTTTGTGAGTTCTAAGTAGATTCTAGTTATCAGCCCCTTATCAGATGTGCAGGATGTGAAAATTTTCTCCCATTCTGTAGGTTGTCTGTTTACTTTCATGACCATTTCTTTGGCTGTGCAGAAGCTTTTTAGTTTGATCATGTCCCATTCTTTTTTTTTTTAATTCATATTTTATTTTATTTTAGCGTATTATGGGGGTACAAGTGTTAAGGTTACTTATATTGCCCATGCCCCTCTCCCCCCTCGATCATGTCCCATTCTTAAGCAAAGAGAGCAGAATGGGTCTGGATCTTTGGGAGTGAAAGGAATTTGGTGTGAGCAAACCTTCGGGGATCAGATTAACTGCACTCATGCTCCAGTGTGGGCTTTTGCTGATTGTAGCACACCTTTTCACTGCAAATAAGAGCAAACCCATAATTTGAGAAAAAGGAAAGCTGTCAAAAATCTTCCCCATTTACTAGCCCCATTCATACATTAGAGCCCTTGGTTTTGAGGTGGGCTGTCACAGGAAGTTCGGCAATAGTATTTATGGGACACAGCTGCAGGAATGGGCAGGACTGTCTGAAAAGACGCAAGCAAAGCAATGATGTCTCTATGGGCAGGGCAGGGTAAATTAATCAGGCTATTTCCCTACTTAGAACTCTCCTTCAATACTATCCTTCCTTTGCTTTCATTAGTTCTTGCTGTACAAGAAAGCTTCCGATTACTAATTTGGTTTATCAAGGAAATTTATATTCAGAGATGAATGCTCTGATAATATCACAAGTATTCCAAACACAGAAAAAAATCCTTACTACAAATTAGTAAATTGATTTTATGGTTTATCCATGAACACAGTGAACGTGTTACAGGTATACCTTGATTTATTGTGCTCACTTTATTTTTATTTATTTGTCTATTTATCTTAGTTTCAGAATATTATAGGGCTACAAATGCTTTAGTTACATATATTGCCTTTGCACTGCCTGAGTCAGAGCTACAAGAGTGCCCACCCCAAGACAACACACACCGTGTCCCTTAGGTGTGGATTTTCCCATCCCCTTCTTCCTGCTCTCACCTGCTCAATACACTATGAATGTCACTTCCCATATGCGCACATTAGTTTTGATTGATTAGTACCAATTTAATGGTGAATACATGTGTGCTTGTTTTTCCATTCTTTTAAAAAGTATTTTATTTCAGCATATTATGGGAGTACAAATGTTTAGGTTACATATATTGCCTTTGCCCCACTCGAGTCAGAGATTCAAGCATGTCCACCCCCAGACGTTGCGTAGCACACCCATTAGTTGTGAATGTACCCATCCCCCTCCCCCCTCCCACCTGTCCAACACCTGATGAATGTTACTACTATATGTGCACTTAAGTGTTGGTCAGTTAATACCAATTTGTTGCTAAGTACATATGGTGCTTGTTTTTCCACTCTTGTGTTTCACTTTATTGTGCTTTGCAGATATTGTGTTTTTTACAAATTGAAGATTTGTGGCCAGTCATCAGTGATTTTCTATGTTACTATTGCAATTGCTTTGGGGTGCCACAAACTGTGTCTGTATGAGACAGCAAACTTAATCAACAAATACGCATGTTCTGACTGCTCCACCAACTGGCCTTTCCCATCCCTCCCACCCTCCGTACCCCTCCACCTCTTCTCTCCCTCTTCTCAGGGCTCCCTATTCCATTAGATAAAACAATGTTGAAATTAGGCTATTTAATAAGCCTACAATGGCCTCTAAATATTCAAGTGAAAGGAAGAGTTGCATGTTTCTTACTTTAAATCAAAAGCTAGAAATGATTAAACCTAGTGATGAAGGCATGTCAAAAGCCAAGATAGGCTATAAGCTAGTCATCTTGTGCCAAACAGCCAAGTAGTGAATGCAAAGGAATAGTTCTTGAAGGACATTAAAACTGCTACTCCAGTGAACACAATGTTAAGAAAGCAAAACAGCCTTATTGCTGATATGGAGAAAGTTTCAGTGGTCTGGATAGAAGATCAAACCAACTACAACATTCCCTTAAGCTAACGCCTAATCCAGAGCAAGACTCTAACTCTCTTTAATTCTATGAAGACTGAGGGAGGAAGCTGCAGAAGAAAAATTGGAAGCTATCGGAGGTTGATTTATGAAGTTAAAGGAAAGAAGCCATCTCCATGACATAAAAGTACAAGATAGGTAAAGCAGTAAGTGCTGATGTAGAAGCTACAGCAAGTTATCCAGAAGATCTAGATAAGACAATTGATGAAGGTGGCTAAGCAACAGATTTTCCATGCAGACAAAACAGCCCTCTATTGGAAGAAGATGCCATCTAGGACTTTCATATCTGTAGAGGAGAAGTCCAGGCCTCCCTTCAAAACTTCAAAGGACAAGCTGACTCTCTTCTTAGGGGCTAATGTAGCTGGTGACTTTAAGTTGAAGCCAATGCTCATTTGCCATTCCAAAAACCCAAGGGCCCTTAAGAATTATGTTAAATCTACTCTGCCTGTGCTCTATAAATGGAACAACAAAGACTGGGTGACAGCACATCTGTTTACATGATGGTGTACTGAATATTTTAAGCCCACTGTTGAGACCTGCTACTCAGGAAAAAAGATTCCTTTCAAAGTACTGCTGTTTACTGACAATGCACCTGGTCACCCAAGAGCTCTGATGGAGACATGCAAGGAGATGTATGTTGTTCTCATGCCTGCTAACACAACAGCCATTCTGCAGCCCCTTGAACAAGAAGTTATTTCAACTTCCAAGTCTGATTATTTAAGAAATAAGTTTTATAAGGTCATAGCTGTTATAGACAGTGATCCCGGCCGGGCGCGGTGGCTCAAGCCTGTAATCCTAGCTCTCTGGGAGGCCGAGGTGGGCGGATTGTTTGAGCTCAGGAGTTCGAGACCAGCCTGAGCAAGAGCGAGACCCCATCTCTACTATAAATAGAAAAGATATTAATTGGCCAACTAATATATATAGAAAAAATTAGCCGGGCATGGTGGCGCATGCCTGTAGTCCCAGCTACTCGGGAGACTGAGGCAGCAGGATTGCTTGAGCCCAGGAGTTTGAGGTTGCTGTGAGCTAGGCTGACGCCACGGCACTCACTCTAGCCTGGGCAATAAAGTGAGACTCTGTCTCAAAAAAAAAAAAAAAAAAAAAAAATAGATAGTGATCCCTCTGATGGATCTGGGAGAAGTCAATGGAAAACCTTCTGGAAAGGATTCACTATTCTAGATGCCATTAAAAACATTCATGATTGATGGGAGAAGGTCAAAATATCAACATTAACAGAAGTTTGAAAGAAGTTGATTCTAACCCTCATTCATGACTTTGAGGGGTTCAAGATTTCTGTAGCGGAAGTCACTGCAGATGTGGCAGAAATGGCAAGAGAACTGGAATTAGAAGTGGAGGCTGAAGATGTGACTGAATTGTTGCAATCTTATAAAACTTGAACGGATGAGCTGCTTCTTATGAATAAGAAAAGAAAGTGGTTTCTTGAGATGGAATGTACTCCTAGTGAAGCTGTGTAGATTGTTGAAATGACAACAAAGGATTTAAAATATCTCATAAACTTAGTTGATAAAACAGCGGCAGCATTTGAGAGGACTGACTCCAATTTTGAAAGAAATTCCACTGTGAGTAAAATGGAATCAACAGCATCACGAGCTACAGAAAAATCTTTCATGAAAGGAAGAGTCAATCAGTGCCACAAACTTCACTGTTGTGTTATTTTAAGAAACTTCCAAAGCCACGCCAACCTTCAGCAACCACCACCCTGATCAGTCAGCAGCCACCAACATAAAGGCAACACCCTCCACCAGCAAAAAGATTAGGACTTGCTGAAGGTTCAGATGATCATTAACAATAAAGTATTTTTAATTAAGGTATATACATTTTTTAGACATAATGTTATCACATTATAATGGACTACAGTATAGTGAAAACATAACTTTTATGTGCATTAGGAACCCAAATAGTTTGTATGACTATTTTTTCTTTACTGCAATACTCACTTTAATGAGACGCTCACTTTACTGCCATACTTATTTTACTGTGGTGGTCTAGAACCAAACCTGCAATATCTCCAAAGTATGCCTGCATATGTAAATCTCCAGTAGTCTGATCAACTTTAGATACCTGGCAAAATCAGGTCTCTGCACCAGCAAAGTTGAGGACTAAGTCATGGCATATCAGACTACACTAAACACTACCATAAAATTATGCCTCATCCTATCCCTCCCCCATTTCCCCCCCCTTGACCCTACTGCCGCTGATTACCTTATCTTTGGTTTCTCTGCCGAATGTGTCTATTTGTGATTTTATCATATTTATGCACTTCTATTATAAACAGCCTCAAATTCCTTTTAGAAATAGGCAATTGTGGCAAAGCTTACTGATTATCTCCCTATATCCATTCTCTCTATCTTCCTTTTACCAACAGAATATCCAAGTTTTGGCTGAGCACATGGCCAGTCAGGAAAAGATAATTTCTGGTTTCCTTTGCCCCTGGACCCCCATGACTAAGTTCTGGCCAATGGAATGTGAGTGATGAAGACATAGATAATTTCTGGAGTGTGCCCCTAAAAGAAAGCTGCTTTCCCTCCATTGCCACACACCCCTCTCCCCTCCACTTTCCCTTTCTAGTTAATTGGATTGTAGACATGGTGGTAGTGAGCAGGCCTCTACCCTGCAGACAAGAGCAACACCTTAGGGAATGGAGGAGGAACAAAAGAAAACAAATCTGGATCTCAGGACAACCTCATGGAACAGAACCATCTCACTCTTCTGGACTTCTTGGTGGAAGGGAAAGAAAACCCCTCTGTCTTATTTAAGCCTCTGTTCATTTGGTTTCTGTTAAACTGGCAGAACCAATATCCCAATTACTATAGCATCTATATATAATGAGTGAATGAAAATAAATAATTTCTAATCCAATTCCTTGAGCTCCATAAGAAATGTCCCCATGACTCCCAACAATAACCTATTTGCATTATTCTCCCCAGTTAATCTGTGCATAATTCATATACTTTACCTAATGTCTTGGCTGACCGAATCATCATGTATGAATTTATTCCAATGGTCAGTAATGATATTGCTTGCACATAGAATATAAACTAAAAATGAAACACATTAAATAGTTAGAACCAAAACATCGAATAAGATCTCCAAAGGTAATCATTGTTCAATTAACCACCACCAAAACTCTCTTAATCTACATTTTTGAATCCTGCCCCTGATAAGTAAGTTAAGGCCAAAGGGCTACTTTGTGGACACTGCTTGAACATAATATCCTGGGGCAGAAATTAATTTTCAATCTGAACGAGGGAAAAAATACATCATGTAGACCCTGGGTTAAGGACACTGAGGGAAGAGCTCTCTACAGTTTCCACTCTGGGCAGCAGTCATGCAAGGACAGCAAGGCGGCCATCACAGACATGACCGTGGCACCTACAGGGTGGGGAGAAAGCCTAGCAATGGCAGGCAGGGGTAACCGTGGGCAGGAGAGGCAGGTGTGCCTGCCACCGGCATTTACTTTGGCTGTACAAGAAGCTCTGAAGGAGCAGGCAGGAGCCTTGCTGGGGTCTGGGGAGGTGCCATGCAGCAGCAGAAAGACAACCACTTTTATAGGCTGTGGCTGTGCTGTTTTTTAGCCATGTGATTTGGGGTCCATTAACCACTCTGAGCCTCATGTTCTTCACTGAAAAATGGAGTTAGTAGCAATATCTTCTCCAGAGAGTGTTTCCCAAACCTGACTGCTAACAACAATCACCTGAAGTGTTTGTTAAACATGCTGACTCCCAAGCCCCTTCTCTGCAGGTTGTGATTCTAGAGGTCACAGGGTGGAGCCAAGGGGATTCTTAACATGAGACAGAATTAGAACACACTGTAAAATGATAACTAAATGTTAGTCAACTTCTTACTGACTTGGTTTTAGGCCAATTCCTTGTATAAAAGAGAACTGAGGAAGCTCAAATGCTGGTTATTATACTTTTCCTTTGGAACAGGGTAGGATCCAAAGTCTTTGCAAAACCACAGGTTTACTAGAACTCCAAATTAATGGCCAGACATGCCCACAGATACAAATCCTCAGGAAATATGTGGTGAGGAATATGATACTCCATCAAAAAAAGCACTTCCTCTTTGGGGAGTTAGGGCACCTGAGTTCTTTTCCTATTGTGTTACATAAAGAAGGCTACTCTCTTATTTTGATTTCTCCACTTGCAAGATGGAGAGGCTGACAGTTGCTCCCAAAAAGAAAATATTTGAAAAATACTGTACTCCTTGGGCCTTCTGGGACATGAGCAAAATAGTAAAGAACAGAAAGTCTACTGGAAATCAGACAATATTAGGAAACTCTGTACATCTACTTCCAGATTCCTTGGTAGGGTGACAGGTGGTCTCAAGTTCCTATTATTCAAGTGGTTTTCTCTCTCCTAGAAGGAGGTTTGGGGTCTATCTGACTGGGAGGGGGTGGCAGGCTGATCCTGGGGATTTCTAGCAAGTTCTCTAACTAGCTCACACAGTACTGTCACAAACGACATGGTGCCCTAACACATGAGGTGGCCAGTGGGTGCACTGGGCTCTCTGGGTTGTGCCCAGCGTGTCAGGACCACAGAGGCAGCCACTACCAAACTGCCCAGAAATCTACCGGTTAACCCACGGGAAAAAGGCTTTGAGAAAGAGTAGAAAGGAAACACAAGTTTTGTGTTTCACTATACATAATGGAGTCTTCAGCAAGAATTTTCTAAGAAATTAATTTTTTTAAATTAGCCGTAAAGACATAAATATAACTAGACCCTTATTTCAAATATTTATAAAATCTTTCTTCTCTTAGTATATTTAACTAGTGTTTCAGGTTTTGTTCTAATAGCGATAGGATTGGAATGTTCCCAATAAGGATGTCATTTTTTTCATGCTTTCTGACAGCTATGGAAAAATAGCATTTGTGTCAGGTATTTTACTATGCATCATCTCAATCCACAACTGGAAATTGAGGCTCAGCAAGGCTGGTGAACTACCCCAAGGTCCCCAGCCTGTGAATGGTAGAGTCAGGATTGGCACCCAATTCCATCCAACACCCACGTCCATAACCACTACATGACTATTGGTCCCTTTCATGCTGTCAACATAAATTTTCTACTTAAAAGAATGCGTTTTAAAATCTAATTCAAAACTGGCTAACTTTATTATTAAATACTTTTACAAGTGCTACAAAATAAGTAAAAATGAATAAAAAGAAAAAATAATTTTTCCTACCATTTGTGGTGCATCTACTTTTTCTTCAGCCAAATTATAAATATCAGGAGCCAGGAGTAAACTAACAACTCCTCTAATTCCAGAACATGTGATAACAACTCCACATCGCCAATTATATTCATAACTCGAATGGCTCAAAATAGGGCTCACTAAGAAAATAGTAAGCAATCTGTGGAGAGAAAAATGTTAAAAATAAACAAATCACACCTTATATATTAATGTGATTCACAGCTGAAACTATGTACTAAATACTAAATTTCATAGAAAATTTTTCAGAAAAGATAAAACAATGCAGTTTATTGATAATTCATTCAAACTTTATGGGACTAATCAAATCTGCTATCTAAATTTTGCATGTAATACTCCAGTCTGGAAAAATAATGGTAGAAATTCTAAACAAATATAAGGAAGTATCATTAACACTAGTGTATACTGCTTAGATTTGGATAATAAACTTTTCTGCAGGGAAACCTCTTCAAAGAATGTAATCTTCTATTCCCCCAAAAGCCATAAAATGGCTGAATTCAGAAATTAGAATGAGGGGATATGTAGATCATAACCAAAAGGTAAAATTATTGTAGACACATTAATAAACTTAACCCAACAAATTTTTCTTGAGCTCCCATAAAAATCATACACTAACGTCACATGAATAATTTCCATTTGTGCCACCTTATTCTCCAGATTATTTCTCTATAGTGCCTTGTGCCAAAATTTAAAATCTATCTTTAGGAGATCTGCACTGAAAGAATATCAGTACTGTCATTCAATGATTTAGAACAAATGAAACTTTAGCAAAAGTAAAATCAGACATGTTCTTAGCCTCAAAAAGTATATTGCACATCAGTTGCTCAGCTAGGAATTATACAAGTCAATTTAGAGAATTCCTATCATTGAGAAATAGAAAATCCATAATCACTACCTATAATATATATAATTAATTTGGGCAAACTCCTCTGCCTTGCATTCATGCCTTTTGCAAAGTGACTTTTAACCGTTTGCACTCGGATGTCAAGTGTGGATAATGTCGAGTGGATAATGAGAAAAAAGCAAGTGAGTGCAAAGTTAACCAACCTTTTTAGCCTTACTAAATAATCTTTCCCTAAAATATAAGAGTCCAGCAAAAATAGGACAACTTATGTCATTTTCTGATATCAAAAACAGGGAGACAGTGTAGAAAAGCCTCTGAAGTCAGTCTACCTGTGTCAAATTTAGGCTTGCCATTTACCAGCTACATAAACCTAAGCAAGTTATTTAACCTGTCTCAGCTTCATCTGTAAAACGAAGATGATGATAATAATAATTATACTTGCCTCAAAGGATTATTGTGACAATTAAATTAAATGAGGCAACACTCATAGAGTTTAGAATCATGCTTTGTATGTGGTCAGCACTCAATACATGATCAATACATAATCATAATTACATATGGTATAATTATGTGCCCATACATAATACTCAATTCGCGATGATTATTATGTCCATCCTTCCCATTTCCTTGTCATGTCTCATCCTCTCTGAAGTGTTTTTCTCGGTAAGTCTCTATGGAAAGCCCACCCATACATTTAGGGCCCATTTAATGATGATTCTGTCCATCAAGGCCTTTCCTCTAGTGAGATGGAGCCATTAGTTCAGTAAGATCTCTGGCACTCATTAGCCATTTGATCTTGGAGAAGGTACTTAGCTTTTCTTGGCCAATTTCTTTATCTATAAAACTGAGGTAATAATTCTCATCTCCTAGTGTTGTTAAGAAGATGAAATAATAGATGTATAGCTGAGTCAAACAATATGCAAAAAGCCATATATCTTTCTTTATACTCTATGACCAATCTCAGTTTGCACACAAGTTTCCATGGCAGACAAAAATGTAAATTTTCAAATTACACAACTTAGTCTCTTCTAGTTTAAAAGATTCTTTGGATTTTCCTGGGTCTTGCCTATGCAAATAGTTGATTCAAAGTTCCCTATAAAAAGCAGTTTCTCCTATTTCCCAAGATGTTTTCCCCTGCCCTGCATTTCTAAGACAGGGTCTGGGAATAGGAGAAAATTAACACAGCTCATGGCATCAGGGAGAAGATTGCAGAAAACTGTCTATTGATTTGGGTGTCTTGAGCTACTTGTGTTTGGCCTTTGGCCTCTGTTCTTGACACATTGACTGGGAAGTATCCTTGGCCTATTTTTCTCAGCAAGGCGAATGCATAGTATTATAATTTCTCAGATTGTCTCACTATCTCCCCCTTGTCAACTAGGCCTCCCACCCACAAGCACTGCAGATCCCAGAGGTCTGCTGCCTTTCCCATTTGACCCTAGGTTTAGATGGTCTCCCATGCAACCCTCAAATTCAGGGTCACTTTGGTGGCCCCCTCTAGCAAATTCACCAAGTATCTCTTAATTCCCCAGAGGAGAAAAGAACTTCTGGGCCTCTCCCATATCATGAAGGGATTAAGTATGAATTAAAGGCCCTAATCTCAGGTTTATTCTCTACTACCAAACCAACCATTTCTACTCAGTAGCATTAGCCCTACACTGGCCCATGTCACCCTATAGGCTGCATTTTCTCAGAGTTCCAAACAGGAGGTGGGGTCGGGGTGGGGTTGAGGTGAAATGGCATCCCCACCCGAGTCTCAACTCCCTCTAATGTCTCCCTTTCCAGCAATGGTTCTATTTCCTTTCTTGTTTTCATATCCTCCATCATCTATACTATGGCATAAAATAAAAACATAATCTTAAACTACCAAGCTTGTCTCTTGATATTTCAAAAAAAGGTACTTTCAGAATTTAGCAAAGTATTCTCGTCTTCAGCAAAGCCTGGCTTTCAGGACTGTTATCTCATTGTAGGGTTTCAAAAATATTTGGAAGTCAAAAGCTGAATACAGATTCTTTCTTTATTTTGGCATTCCATTATAAAACCTTAATGCTCCTTCTTTTGGCTATACAGAGGGAAGGTCATGTATGAAGAAGTAAAAAAAACAAAAAACCACCAATATATTACAGAAAGCATACCCCCTTTTACAGAGGATATTGTGGTATTCCACCTAGGCACCCTCTTCAGGGCTGACGTATCCATTCCCCACCTGGTAGAATTTAAGGATTTAGTGGGCCCCCTCTAGTGGCTTTGTCCCTAGATTTAGTGGCTCTGTCCCTCACTGCACACTGCCCCAGCACCCAGGAACCTGCCCCACTCAAAGTTGTTTCTCTCTCAAGAGATGGCCCTTGGCCAATGACTGCATGAGGCAGGGATACAAGGGCCTGACCCCTTGTCTTGATGTGGGACAACTCCAAAAGCCCTCCCAACTCACAGCTTCCCATAGCTCAGTGGAGCCTCCAGTGAAACTGTGCTGGGAGTCAGCTTCGCCCTCTGACCCATGCTGCCTCTTCACTCGCCCAATACCTTGTGCTGCCTTCTCCCAACTCTCTCTCTCATAAACTGTTTCCAGGAAACCCAACCTATGACTCCTTTGAATATGTAAATCTGGCACCGAGTGGACTTTCCACAGAATCTCACAACTAGGCCAGAAGCTCCATAACACATTTTTAAAGCCTCCCTTATGAAGCTTATCTTTCCTTATGTTCCAGTTATTTATATACTTATCCTTCC
Source organism: Mirza zaza (assembly GCA_008750895.1). NCBI lineage: Eukaryota > Metazoa > Chordata > Mammalia > Primates > Cheirogaleidae > Mirza > Mirza zaza. Next base: position 15,425 of record VSMD01047605.1, on the reverse strand, counting down.
AACTATATGGTACGCTTCTTGAGGAGAGATACTTTCTCTGGCCCTTGAGACTTCAAACAGCAAGACCTATTGTGTTTATAAAGTGGCTCCTTTTAGGTGAAGAGACATGAGGATGCTGTTTGCCTGGAATGGAGGTGGGGGTGAGAGATATCACCAGAGACCACTGGAAAAAAGCACCACATTCTTTGGCTTCTCAGTTGAAAGGCCACTTATGTTTTTAAGGCAAGTTTGCATAGCTGTACAGGCAAGAGACCTGGAAGTAGAACTGGCTAAACTAGTATCCTCTGCCTCCAGACTAAAAAGTTGCTAGGAAACAGTGTCTCTATGCCACCCTCAGTTTGGGGCACTGGGGAGGAGGAAGGGAAAGAGAAGATATGGGAGGACACTCCCTAATTGTAAGCAGAGGTGACTGGCATGCTGTTTTCCCACTAAAGTGAAAGCCTGAATAATTCCTATAGATCTAAAATCAGGGGCTCAGAGGAGAGAGCTTCAGGGTGGGAGAATCTTGCTGGAGAAATGTGGGGTCCTGCTGAAGACTGCAGTGTGAATGGGAGGTCAGGAGTATCGCCAACCCGAGGGAGGTGGATACGACAGAGTCCTGACTAGAGCCCCTGTCCAGAGCGCAGCCTTCAAGGACATCAACTACTGGTGCCAGAACAGTACTGCCCAGATAAAAAGAAGATCACTAGTCCCTTCCCACTGCCACCATGACTGGCCAATCACACATGAACAAGATCAACCACTTCCACCCATTCCCACAAGGACTGAAGAACTGACCAACCACAGAAAGGATCCACCCCGCCCCCAACACTTTTAGTGTCAACCCAAGGGTTGAAAAGAACAGTATCAGAGGTGGCATCATATTTGTATATAACATACTAGAATGTAACTAACTGGCCTGAGAAGTCACTGCATTGAAATGAATTTACCTAATTGTATGTAAACTAAATCCACCAAGGTCCACTTCACAGTCACATAGTAAAGCCAGTTCTAAAACTAGAAACTTATTTTTTGAATACTAAGATCTGGGCACTATTATAATAGGTATTAAGTCATGTGCCCCATATATATAGGACTTAAAGAAGTCCCAGTAACTCTACAGGGAGAAAAATTCATTGAGGTCACTGTCCCAATCAGAAACTGGCCCATGTGCCCAACGGCTACTGGAGAAAATTCAGAGCTCCCTGTAAGTGTTGACTTCAACATCAAAGAGGCCAAATTAAACTTTGTCAAGGTGGAAATTGATTATACTTTCTTTCCTAAGTTTGTAACTTATCAAAGCCAAATCCTGAAGTCTGAATAATTTTAAGATACCTTTTTATGAGTTTCGTATTTTTTATTTTTCTGATTATCAAAAATGCAAATAACCTCACAAATTCATAGCAGTTTACCTTGAAAGGCTGTTAATTTTAAATACCCTTTAAAGTTTTGCCACATAATAAAGTTTATTAACAGGTTAATAACAATCTTCTATTAGTCTTAAAAATACACACATCGAGGGTAAGTGATTTTATAAAAGGTAAGTACAAGATTCTCCACAATTCACACCCCTCAGTAGTTGGGCATTTTGGTGGTTTCTAACTTTTCATCACTATGACTGTAACTACAATGTCTGACCTTTTGAATAAATCATTGTCTACATTTTCTAAAATATTTTTAACAGCTTTATTAATATATAAAAATCTGCACATATGTACTTAATGTATATAATGTGATGAGTACATTGTTTACATTTTTAATAATCACATGCTTAGAATGGAATATGAACATTTATAAGATTCTTGATAAAATTTATGTAGTCATTCAACAAATATGTATAAAAATTCTATTCCAGAATACCTAAGGATATTGTAGAGATCAGGACAGCTGATTCCTGCCCCCAAGGACTACATTATGCTGGTGAGACAACCATTGAATCATCAACTGTACAAGTAAGCATTCTATCATACTTGCCTGAAGTGCTGCCAAGGAGAATTACACAGCTGCAAAGAGCGTGGCAGAGCAGAGCCTAGCCTGATGGTGGTGGGCGGCAGGGGCAGGAGGCAGGGAGGCTTTCCCTGAGGAAGTATCCCTTATTCTGACATCTGCAGGATGAAAAGGCATCCAGGCCAAGGGTGAAGGGCAGCAGGAGGACAGCTTGGAAGGGCCCTGAAGGGACAAGTGTCTGAGGGACTTGAAGAAGTTCTGTGTGTCTGGACTGAAGACAGAAAGGGGCAGAGAGGCATTTGAGGTGGCTGGTGAGGGGGGCAGGGGCACTGTCCAACAGTGTCTAGCATCCTGAGAAAATATGGATAGCCATGATAATAGTAAAAAATTAACTTTACTGAACATTTACTATGTGCCAAGCATGGTGCGAAACTCTTGTACTTGCATTACCTCATTTAATCCTCATAGCAACCCTCTGAGATAGTTCTATTATTATGCCCATTCTACAGATAAGTAAATTGAAACTTAGACTAAGTATTTGCCCAAAGTCACACAGACACAAAGTTCACAGGCGTGGGAGATGGGATTTGGACCCAGAAATATACTAGGGAGAAATGAGTAATTTAAAAATGATTTTTTAAGAGGTCCAGACAGAGAGCCAGAGAAAAGATAAGATGGCCACTGATTTGACAGCTGCACAGGTACAGCAGGCCAGCACTGATGGGGTAGGGGATGGGGTGGCACACAGGACTATGTACATGTTCTTCTGTGTGAGATTAACTATCCGAGTTGCACGCAGTGCCTCTGAGTCAGTAGATGCAGGTTTCCATGAGCACATCTTATAAGGCAAGTTCCCCTGGCCGATACCCTGAGCTTTCAGAGACATTGTCATGAATTCTTAGGAAAGACACAACTACCACTAGTGGGCAATGGCATTTTGGAAGAAGCAAGCTCATGAAATCAGGTTTAAATCCCAACTCTACCCTTACAAGTTGGTTGACTCTTGTCAAGTCAAGTTTTTAAGCTCTCTGTGAAATGATGTGATAACACTTATCTTGCAGGGTTGTGTTCACACCAATGGTATATAGTCCCTGGTGAGTGTTTAATAAATGGCCCTATCATAGCTATCGATGATAGTTAATGATGATGAAAGTCAACAAAAATGTTAAGAGCCATGAATCTGGTCTAGTGGTGCTCAAACTTTAACCACCTAGAGAGCAGGTTAAAACTGTTTCCTGGATCTTGTCTTTAGAGATTCAATTCAGTAGGTTGGGATGGGCCCGTGAATTTGCATTTCTGTCAAGCTTATGGGTGATGCCAGTGCTGTTGGTCCATCCTTTCTGATTTTATGGATGAAATATTGAAAAATAAACACTTACCCCAAGTTGCACAGCAAGTTTATTGTCACGCCCTTGACAGCAATGCAAGTTTCCTGACTGCACGTCTGGGGCACTTTTTGCTATACCCGACTGATTCCCAATTCTAATTCTGGGCTTGACAACCTAAGTTCAGTAAAACAAACTTCAAAATATAGTTCTTACCTAGCCAAAGTCACTGTTATAAATAAGATGAACGTGAAAGCTATGGTGTAAAATGTATAATACTTGGTTTCTCCACATCCAATCACAATGCCAAAGAAAGTATATATTAAATGTTGGTATACAGATGAAAACATTATTAAGAACCTAGGATGAATGAAAAGAAAATGACATTTTTAAACAATGTATTTTAAAACTATTTTCCTTTTCACATAAAATCATGTATCTTATACTATCATTCTTGTCTTAGCAGAGGCTCCTGCCTTTGTCTCTGTTACAGTAACATTTAAAAGTATTTTGTTGGATCTGAAAACACCCAGTTCCACATTCTCCATTACCCTCATCATACCAATACCCATGGGCTGCTTCTCACAGCAGAATAATAAGAGCAAGGCAGAAAAATGAGGACCTGCCCAAGTTGATAATTTATCCATTTCTCTGGGATTAGCTGGCAGCGTATCAACTGTTTGACCTGCCACAGCTAAGCCCAGAGCCGTGGTTGCTGCAAGGAGGTACCTGGTTAACCTTGACTTTGCCATAACTGACAGGATCATCTCAATGTCTTCTGCACAACTTCTCCTTCTGTGACTTGCATGTTCTCTTAGTCCTTACTTTGAAAGCCTCTTCTGTCTGCTTTCCCATCTACTGAACTCCTAAAAGTCCCGTAAGGCTAACTCTAAATCCTATGTTGTCCATGAAACCACCTTAAGCACTCTTCTGGATCCCTACAGTGCCAAATGTCTGCACTACCATGGTTTTTACACAGAAGAAAGTATTAAAATCATCCAGATTGCATTCTAAATATCTACATGCCTAGCCCCACCCCAAGAGATTCTTACTGAGTGACCAGAGCCCAGTGGTGATGACATTGGCTGAGGCCTCAGCAGAGAACGTGTTCTGCTCTGTGTTTGGTTCCATGTCAGGGCCAGGTCTGAGATCTACAGGCAGATCTCAAGGCCTCCTGTTTCTCGATTGTCCCTCTTGAGACCTTCCCTTTCAGCCTACTAGGTGAGTGTGTCTGCCCATAAACCAGTGTCCTTACAGGTGGTCTCAAGAGCTACACTCAGAAAGAAGTATTAGGAAGCCTCATTTTCACTGCAGATATAAATCACGTTCTCTGATACAGCATTACCCCAATCAAGGAGATCCTTGATTCTTTGGGTGATTCCTCTCTCTTGATTCATCTGCTTCAGAACTCCTACAGGGCAAGGGCATGAGTGGGGGCACCCCAAACCCCAATGAGTAGTTTTCTGAAAATTCAGAAGTCATGGCATAACTGAGTGAGTTGACTACTTTTTAAAATCTCTCCACAGGACCTAAAAATGCCTTACGTATTGTAGGATCCCAATAAATACATAATTATTCACATGCACCATTACTTTCTTATATAAATATGTCTGCCACTTAACAATGAGTCCCTTCTGAGCAGGGTCTTATTTTCATAGCCCCAAACCTAAGATGCAACATCCACACTACAGCAGACATTTAGAAAGGATTGGCTGAATGAGTAAAACAATAAACAATTGAGAGAATAAAATAGGTAATTTATAATGATGCTGACAGAAAACACGACTGAGTTCAGGAACCTCTCCAAATTCAGATACAACACCAAGTGTATGTTCTGTGAACTAATTATTTCCAAGCTTCTGGATTATAAATATCAGTAAAGTTTTATTCACAGACACACAAAACTGAGATAGCTATAGGTGCCAATTTGATTTTTTATTTTGCTAAGTAGAAAAAGAAAGTACCATCTTCTATCACTGGAATTTCATAAAAGAAAGGACATTCTGAGCAACAAAAAAGTACAAAGGACATAATTGAAAGGAATGGATAGTCCTTTACATTAAATAAGTTAATTTTCATGGGAAAACTCAGGATTATGGCTTATTTTTCTCATTTCGACATTTGCTTCCATCTGACATGAGAATCTCCACACTAGACTATGATTTGGTGCCCAGTAATTCTGAACCAATTCTGTAATTCATCATAGTCTCTCAGAGAATGGTAATGTATTGTCTGAGAAAATAGGCAAATGGTTTTCCCTCTGTGCAGAGATGTACACGTGACAATTTGCATCACCGGGAGTAAAGGGTAGGTAGAAGTTTGGCTGATGTTGCATCTTTTTGCTACTTCTCTTTTCCAGCTTTTCCCATAATAGTATACTGTCATTCAGGTATGTTATGAAGGAAACAAAGAGAAAAAGTCTTTATTTCTTTAAATCTCCACAATTCAAAGTAAAATTTTATCAGAGAGTTGTATATATTTAAAAGCACTATGGTCTCCGAGCCACTGATCCTTTATTCATAACAGGAATATCAACTGACATCAAAAATTATTGGTACCTTAAACCCTTTAAAGATAACTGATAGCAAAATTTAAAATTTAAAGGTAGAAAAAAATTACACAAAGGGAGTTTTATTGATGTCCATGAAAGCGAAACTCCTTATGCACTAAACTTCTATGAGATCTATACCACGTACGTAATAGGAAACTTACTTAGTAATTATGAACTTGATCTTCGGTTTAAAGGTTAAGGAATCTAAATTCAGTCCTACAGTGACTAAAGCAACAATGCCTGACATTCCCAAAAATTCCACTGGGGAGAAAAAAAATGAATAAAATTAAATGCATTTAAATCTGCACACTGAAGTAGTTTATCTTGAGTGAAGAATTGGTAGGAAACTCAAGAGTAGCAGTTCCTGTAAAGTTGCTTCAAGGGATTGGCCTAATCCAGTAGATCAGGGGATGGCAAACTTTTTCTGTAAAGGGCCAGATAGTAAATATTTAGTCTTTGTGGGCCATATGGTGCCTATTGCAACAGCTCAACTCAACTGTTGGAGTGCAAAAGCAGTCATAGATAATATGTAAATGAATGAGTGTCCAATAAAACTTTATTTATCGACACTGAAATTTGAATTTCACGTAATTTTTACATGCCACAAAATAGTCTTCTTTTGTTTTGTGTCTTTTAACCCATTTTGAAATGTAAAAACCATTCTTAGCTAACAGGCTGCACAAAAATAGGCAGATTTGCCCCATAGGCTATAATTTGCCAACTCCTGCTGTAGATGATCATTGAGAATCGGGCTAAGGGAAAAATAAGTTTAACAGCCCTCAAGGCACTCCTTAAGCACCTCATTAACATTGCACTACATGTGCTAGCAGTTATGGGCCAAACTCAGTATTACCTTGGTGACTGCAGTTTCTGAAGCCTGCTTTTCTTTTACCTGATATAGCCCTCCCTAATTAAAGTTGTAATTCACTGGGATCTAAACAAATGTGTAAATGTAGGCCGAGGCAGGAAAACCAAGCCTGAAGAATGTCTGAATACCATAAATACCAACAGTTGTAGGCTGCAGTCATCAAATAGCACATTTTAAAAAGACAGAAAGGAAGAGAAAGAACGTGAAAGGGAGGAATGGAAGAGCTTTGGGGCAGGGCAGACAGAGCTGGCTGCTCTTGGAATGTGACCTTCTCCTCTCTCCATTAGTGCCCCTGCATTCATGAAATAAGTGTAAAATAGTCATGCTTCATACAGCTGTGAAGATTGAATTAAAGAACACAAAAAGTGCTTGGCACACTTTTAAAGCAATGAATAAATGATAATCAACATTATGCTATTGTTTCTATCTAATCACTTTATTGCTTAGTAAATTAAAATTGTTTGTTAATTTAAAGAGGATTTTATTATTCCTTTGTTTCTCTAATCACCTGAGTTCAACTTAGGCTTCTTTTTATCTACCTATTTAACTGAATTTAACTTAAATAACCGATGACAACTTGTCACGGTGGTTTGTGCCTTCGTCACAGCTACCCTGGAGGCTGAGGCAGAGGATCCCTTGAGCCCAGGAGAGCAAAGTTTATAGGGAACTGTGATCATGGCTGTGAATGACCACTGCACTCCAGCCTGGGCAACATAGCAAGACCCTATTTTTAGTCTCTAAAAAAGTTATTAATTAATAATCAATGATAGTAAAACCAATGGTACTGCAAACTGTGATGACAAGGAAACCGCCTCTCAAAATCTTATTTCCAATTCTCTATAAGTAGTATCTTATAAACAAGGAACAGCGGGAATAATCAGCCCAGTCACAGGCAAGAAAGGGTTGCGTGGTTTGTAGACTTTTAAAATGGTAATAAAACTGACTAAAAGTCCTCCTGCTTTTTATTATCTCCATTCCCCAGAAATTCTAAGTAATGTCACTTGATAAAACATCCCCCCCTGCTAGGACAGACCCTCCCCTCTTTCCATCTTGGAATGCCTCTAGCCTAGACTTTTATATAACTCACATTCTTTCATGAATTATACACCAACACTCTTAAAGTGCCTCTTGTACACTAAATTCAAACTTTTTCCATGGGCTGATATAGCAATATTCCTAGATGTATCACCTGTCAACCAACCATGTCCCAGAAGCACTGCCTCCTTTGTCGTGTTGCAATGTCTGTGCAATTTTGTGACTATATTATTTCATGAAAAAGAGAGAATGTCTTGATACGAGTGGAGTGATTTGTAAAAGTTTGGGTTTCTTGAATTTAACACGGTAGCAACAAAAATGGAAATTACTATACGTTCTTGGAGAGGTGACTCTCTAACCTCAATCTGATGTTCTCTAGACTTAAGCCAGTTGATGGTGTGTTTATTAGTGAAGGAAAAGAACAAAAATAGATAACCGAGACAGAAACGTTAACATCAGAGAATGTGAAGAGAGAATTTTACCTATGTTTTAGCTTTCTGGCAATGGAACTTCTCCTAATAGTGCCTGTTTCTGACTTTGCTGTCAGGAACTTATTAAGTGTAAGAGTAAAAGACTTCCTGAGGTGGTTTTTTAATTCCTGATTAAACAAAAGAAATGTATTGTCTCACAGTTCTGGAGGGTAGAAGTCCAAGATCAAGGCGTGAGCAGGGTAGGTTTCTTCTGAGGGCTGTGATGGAGAACCTGCTCCAGGCTTCTCTCTGTGCATCCGGCAGCCTCAGGCATTCCTTGCCTTGTAGCTGCCATTCTCCCTGTGTCTTTACATCAGCTTCCCTCTATGTGTGTCTGGCCCTGTGTCCAAATTTCCCCTTTTATAAGGGACCCAGTTATATTGAATTAGGGGCCATCCTAATGACCTCATCTTGATCATCTGCAAAGTCCCTATTTCTAAATAAGGTCACTTTCACAGGTACTGGGGGTTAGGATTTGAGGGGACACAATTCAAACTGTAACAGGAGGCTACCTAGCAAGCTTTCATTCTGAGTAGGGGCACAGTGCTGCCTTGAAGCTACAAAGAATCATTGGCCAAAATCAGTCCTGACACAAAAGTCCTGACTTGGGAATATTTGAGGGCTGTCCAGAAATCATCCAGCCATTATTAATACTATTTTTCAGCCAGGCGCGGTGGCTCACGCCTGTAATCCTAGCTCTCTGGGAGGCCGAGGTGGGTGGATCATTTGAGCTCAGGAGTTCGAGACCAGCCTGAGCAAGAGCGAGACCCCATCTCTACTATAAATAGAAAGAAATTAATTGGCCAACTAATATATATAGAAAAAAAAATTAGCCGGGCATGGTGGCGCATGCCTGTAGTCCCAGTTGCTTGGGAGGCTGAGGCAGCAGGATTGCTTGTGCCCAGGAGTTTGAGGTTGCTGTGAGCTAGGCTGACGCCACGGCACTCACTCTAGCCTGGGCAATAAAGTGAGACTCTGTCTCAAAAAAAAAAAAATACTATTTTTCACATCACATGGCTAGATACTTTCCAGACAGCCCTTGTGTGTAAGCCTGAGTGGTTCATGTTAAATTCCTACCTTCTCTCAGTGATTCACACCTTGCAGTAAGTCTTACCTAAACACATGCAACCAAAATAAAGATATTTCCTCTCTGCTGGTAGTATCTACAATCTCAGAGGCATAATATCTAGAGAAAATCATCAATCTCTTTAAGGCCAATACTTAGAGACCTTGTACCTGCTCAGAAAAGTCAACTGTTACATTTTCAGTAATCATGGGAGCCAATTGTTGACCAAAGCCATCCTTGATATCAGTCATGGTGGGTGAATTTATACATAAAAACTGGCAAACATTACAAATCAGGGCTTTTCTTTCACCTCAAGAAAGACTAGAACCAAGATTCGGGCTCAGTTCTCTACACTCTATTAAGTCAAAAGTGGCTCATTTGTTTAAAGATTTTATACTCTACAGCTATGTGAATTAAACACTCTCATAGAAATCAGCTGTAAATAGTTTACAATACTGTTTAGTTACCACAAAATAATTAGACCTCATAATGTTTAAATATATTTTTGGTAAACATTTGATTTGCAGTGAATTGAGCTGAACTGATCAAGCTTTTTGGTTGTATACCCAAATGAGCATAAGGAATCCATACTGCTTAACTATATGACATCTTTATCCCAACTTGAAAAGTTGTATATCAGGACTGGGAGTCTTCTAGTGTGGAAATGATGCTAAAAGACTCAGGAACCCCATCCTATTTCCCTGCCCTCAATTCACACCCCCATACATCTGATATGAGGATGCCAAGCATTGACTGAAAGTCCTTCCTTTTTTCAGAAGTAAAGGGAAAGTGAATCTACATTTATTGACTGCCCTACTTTAAGCCCAGTAGGTGTTCTCGTAAACGTTTAAAACCAGCTTTGGGGGCAGGGCATGGGGGAAGAAGCTCTAATTTGTAGTGTTGTAGTGTCTTCCAATTTCTATAGTGTAAAGACTCCCACCATGGCCAATTTCAAACTACCAACATGATGTCACTTGAACACAGAGATGTAAAGAGACGTACATAATCAGCTGCAGCAGGATCAGCAGGTCAGAGCAGGAATGAGCTCAGTGTTGATTCCTCTTCCAGGAGACTGACTGCCAGTGACTATATATAAAGTCAAAGGTAGAGCTCAAAAAGAATAAGAGGGTAACCACAGAGAAGAGTGCAAGGGAAGCGACATGTAGTTGAAATAAAGAGGATATTAAGAGAGACCAGGAAAGAGAGAGAGCTGGCAGTAAGACAACATGACAAGACACACAGAGGGGCCACAAAAAGGAGGAGATGTTGGAAAGAAGTAACTGGATTCAAGATCAGGAAAAATAAAAATATGTGAAGTTTACTTTAAGGACAGCATTTTTGTATTTGTTTTTGCCTTACCAATGTAGAAAGTCAGGTACACCATTGAAAAGCAAAGAATGGTATCAGTCAGCGTATTGCTAAAAAGGTCAGTCAATATAAACTGAATGATTTTTGCACACCAAAATCCACATATTATGCTTCCAAAAATGTCCAAGCTGATTCCCATGACTACATGGAATGCTAGGGAAAATAAAAAGAAGGAAAGAGAAAATAAGAAACAAAAGGCTGATCATTTGGGACTGTGCACTTTGGTTTGCTCTTGAGATTTTGAGTGGGGGCCTCATTCTGCAGCAGATGGGAGTGTCTCTGGAAAGTCTGGCAAAAGAGGCTCTGTATCCTTCCCTTACAGTCTGCAGTTTGCTTGAGGTTTACTTATCCAGGGACAGAAGATTCAAATGTCCTCAGGAGACAGGCAAGGAGTATAAATGTAAAAAAACTGTGACAAACTGGAGAGTATATGTCCAAACAAAAGACATCCAAATTTAAAATTATTATAAACGGCCCAGTGCGGTGGCTTACACCCCTAATCTTAGCACTTTTGGAAGCCAAGGCAGGAGAATGCTTGAGGCCAGGAATTCAAGACCAGCCTGGGCAGCACAGCAAGGCACTCTCCCCATCCCCCACCATCTCTACAAAAAATTTAAGAAATTAGTCAGCCATGGTGGCGCAGACCTGTAGTCCCAGCTACTCAGGAGGCTGAGGCAGGAGGATCGCTTGAGCCCAGGAGTTAGGGGTTGCAGTGAGCTGTGATCTCACCACTGCATCCAGCCTGGGTGACAGTGCAAGACCTTGCCCCAAAAACAAAACAAAATAAACAAAAAATTTTATAAACTATGTGAGGGCCAAGCAAACCATGCCCAGGGTCCCTGCCAACCTTCGATCAGTTCATGATCCCTGCCACCAGCCCAGGGGACACTTGGACATTGAAGATGGGAAATTTTCACTAACCACAATAACCGGGGGCACTAGGGACAGTTAGTGGGTAGGTATCAGGGTAGTCCTAAAAAACTAAATCCTAAATGATAAAAATCGTCCCACCCACAAGCTCCCTCACTGAAAAGCATTGCAAACCCCTCCTTATTCAGCAATATTTATTTTTCCTTTGGGCACCTTCTTCCTTTTGCAACTATTACAAAAGTACATCAGGAGGACACCTTTTCCCCCTTCGTGCTGTGTTTTCCCCCCTTTCTTCTCTACTAATATCACACTTGGAAACCTAGCAAGGCAACAAGCTCCATCTCCCAAAGAGTTTTTGCCACAGGAATCTGGTTATTGTCATTTCTAGGACCGGACTCTCCAGGACTGCATGAACCATTCTGCTTTCATCCTCAGATTTAAATCCAGGACCACACTATTTCTTAACAAGTACTCACTGAGATTCAGATTGATCCAGGAAAGAAGTAAATCTGAGGGAGATGACACAATTGTGCATGTGTGCATATGTGCATTTATGCATATTGAGAGAGATGAAATCATTAACATTCTTTCCCCCTTAATTTCCAAGAAAACAAATACAGTCATAACTCTGATATCCATGGGGCATTGGTTCCGGAAGCCCCTAAGGATACCAGAATTGCATGTGCAATTCCCTGATATAAAATGACAGAGTATTTGTATATAACCTACAGCACATACTCCTGTATACTTGATTTAAAAGCATGATGATTTAAATCTCTAGATTACTGATAATACCTAATACAATGTAAATACTATGTAAATAATTATTATACTGTATTGTTTTTTAATTTGTATTTTTTTTGTTGTATTGGGCTTTGTTGTTTGTTTGTTTTCTAAAAATTTTCCTTCTGTGGTTGGTTGAATCCTCGGATGTGGAAGGCTAACTATAATTGTTTTCTTGGCACCTGATATGTCATTTTAATTGGTCCAAAAGTAAGGTATAGGGAAAGCAGCAAAGTTAAGACATCTTGAATGTATTTTAATTTTAAAATTAAAATGAATGATTATAGAAAATATACAGACAGAAAAAATGCTCTTACCCCTAAACTTAGAAATATGTATTGGGTTGCTTCGAAAAATTCCAAAAAAAATGGATGTGCAGCCACAAATGATCAAAGATTCTCCTCTAATGATATCAATATATATTTTAGAAAAGCCTGGAAAGGAAATACAAAATATAAATGATGTTCTTGCATGAGAAACAAACAAAAGATGGGATAGGATAGGAAAAAAAAAAAAGAAGAAGGAAAAGAAAGTAACATGACTGGGATGGATCTGAAAGAAAATTACAATCACCATTTTTAAATTTCTCCACTTTGCCTCTATATTTCCAATGGCAAAGGAACATGCCCATAGCACTCCTTGCATTGCTCATTGAGCTTCAAAAAGAGGCACATATGTCTCAAGATACCACATGTAGCTTGAATCAGACTCCAAAACAATCTCATTTTAGAAGTACAAAATATGATCCAGCAGTTCTACTCCTAAGTACATACCCAAGTGAACTGAAAATGTAGGTTCACACAATGATTTGTACATAAATGTTCATAACAGCATTATTCACAATAGTCAAAATGTAGAAACAACTCAATGTCCATCAGCTGATGAACAGATAAATATGTAGTATAGCCCTACAATGAGGCATTATTCCTCCACAGAAAGGAATGAAGTACTTATTGATACATGTTACAACGTGAACCTTAAAAACATTATACCAAGTGAAAGAGCCAGACACAAAAGCCACAGATTGTATGTTTTGATTTATATGAAATATCCAGAATAGAAAAATACATAGAGGTAGCAGGGCCTTGGAAAACTCTCAATGGGGTCTTTATTTTTTCTCTGAATTGGTAAACACACTCACCAACTTAGAATCTCTACCTTGTGGCTTAGAATTCACTGGAATGGAATAAGAATGCCAATTTTTATCACCTTCTAGAAAGGTTATATTTTCTTCTTAAAAATATCCTTTGAGATTATAATTCATGCTGTTTATCTCAGATCCTCAGCAGTTACCTTATTTGCACTGCCTCCTTCAAGTCAAGCAACGCATCATCCCCAAGAAGAAAAGCACACATTCCTACTCTGCTTGGATATACAATTCATGCAAAAAATAATAATCAAAAGAAAATAATGCATCCTTATATTTCAAAGATAAGAGAGAAATAAATTTGACATACCAAGAGTTTTCATTGAAGTCACAGAATGAATAGGATCTGTAATGCTGAGGGTGATGCTAAAGAGCAGACAAGATTGCAAATCCCATGAATTTGTATTGAATTTCAGAACCACATATCCAATTACAGCAAATGCTATAGAAAAGCTAATTAATCCAGTAGCCAAGACCTGTGAACCAATTCATAACACAGTTTTAGATTTAAAGTCTAATGATGGCATCACTGCATTTACTTATGTCCCAAGAGTCAGATATTGGTTATAAATTATATACAATTACTCTGGAAAATAATAACTTTAAAAAATATTCTAGTTTAGGCCCAGCGCGGTGGCTCACGCCTGTAATCCTAGCACTCTGGGAGGCCGAGGCGGGCGGATTGCTCGAGGTCAGGAGTTCGAAACCAGCCTGAGCAAGAGCGAGACCCCATCTCTACTATAAATAGAAAGAAATTAATTGGCCAACTAATATATATAGAAAAAATTAGCTGGGCATGGTGGCGCATGCCTGTAGTCCCAGCTACTCGGGAGGCTGAGGCAGGAGGATCGCTTGAGCCCAGGAGATTGAGGTTGCTGTGAGCTAGGCTGACGCCACGGCACTCACCCTAGACAAAGCAAGACTCTGTCTCAAAAAAAAAAAAAAAAATATTGTAGTTTAATCACCTGCCTCAAAGAAACCAGCCTTTCAAACAAAGAAGATTCTACCTTCTTGTTAAAAAGACTCTTTCAACTCTCTTTCTTGTTGCTATTCTGGTTTAACAGTTCTCAATATCAAAATGTTCTTAAAACAGAATGCAAATTTCTCCTGCTTCTATACAAAACATATCCTGGTTTAACCTCTGTGGAAAGTAATATGGAGATACCTCAAAGAGCTAAAAGTAGAACTACCTTTTGATCAAGCAATCCCACTACTGGGCATTTACCCAAAGGAAAAAAAGACATTCTATAAAAAAAGACATGTGCACTCGAATGTTTATAGCAGCACAATTCACAATTGCAAAGATGTGGAAACAACCCAAGGGCCCATCAATACGTGAGTGGATTAATACAATGTGGTATATGTATACCATGGAGTTCTACTCAGCCACAAAAAACAATGGTGATCTAGCACCTCTTGTATTATCCTGGATGGAGCTGGAACCCATTCTACTAAGTGAAGTTTCCCAAGAATGGAAAAACAAGCACCACATGTACTTACCATCAAATTGGAATTAACTGATCAATACTTATGTGCACCTATAGTAGTAACATTCATCAGGTGTCGGGCAGGTGGGGGGGAGGAGGGGATGGGTATATACACCCCTAATGAGTGCAGTGTGTCACTGTCTGAGGGATGGACACACTTGAAGCTCTGACTCGGGTGGGGCAAAGGCAATATATGTTACCTAAACATTTGTACCCCTGTAATATATTGAAATAAAAAATAAATAAATAGAAATAAAAATAAAACATATCCTGGTTTCTTCGGTGTTGAAAGTAAATTGTTACTGACATATTATGTCTAGTACATGACACAAATTTATATACCAAGACTCTAAAATATCTAGAGAAGATTCTCCCTTAACCTTTTATTAATTATAAAACAAATATTTCTTTTTTTATTTTTTTATTTTTTTAAAGATTTTTTTTTATTTCAGCATATTATGGGGGTACAGATTTTAAGGTTTCAATAAATGCCCTTCCCCCCCTCCCCCCACAAGTCTGAGTTTCCAGC